>CM076579.1:1329596160-1329867751 GCA_034641835.2 Pinus albicaulis
ATAAGGCAACCAACTATGCTCTTATACAAACTTGGATCAAAATCCTTGTTGTTGTCTTCTTTTCTTAACTTCAATCCCATCACTGTAGGAGTAGTTGTTGCCTTGCAATACTACATGTTAAATCTTTCCAAAACTTCTTTCACATATTTAGCTTAAGAAATAAAAATCTTATTTTCATTTTTCTCTACTTCTATTCCTAAGAAGTATCTTATCAATCCCATATAATTCATCTCAAATTATTCTTTCATGACTATCTTAAAATTCTCAATGAGGTAAGTATCATTACCGTGAATAGAACATCATCAACATACAAAAAAACAATGAGCATCTTACCATATTTTTCTTTGACGTATAATGTGGGTTATCCTTAAATTTTTTCAAACCCATTTTCCTGTAGATAGGCATTTGTCCTCCTGTACCATGCTCTTCGTGCTTGTTTCAGTCCATACAAAGCTTTCTTCAATTTACATACCTTGTTCTCTTGGCCTTCTTTCTCATATCCCAGAGGTTTTTCATCATAAACCTCTTCCATCAATACTCCATTTAGGAATGTTGATTTCACATCCATTTGATAAAATTTCCACTTGTGTTGTGCTGCTATGGATAGCACTGCTCTTAATGTTTCCATTCTTGAAACTGGTGCAAAATTTTCTTCATAATCTCTTCCTTGTCGTTGCTTGTAGCCTTTGACAACAAGTCTGGCCTCATGCCTTTAAATCTTGCCTTCAACATTGCTTTTGGTTTTAGAAAACCATTTAACTCCAATTACTTCATTACCTTTTGGGAGATCAACTAATTCCCATGTTTTATTTTTCTCTATTGCATTTATTTCTTCATCCATAGCATCTATCCATTTTTATCTTTTACTGCTTCTTCAAAATGAATAGGATATTCTACATGAAAATACAACAAAAATAAAGAGTTCATACCTTCTTCTTGTTCATAAATTTTATTCAGACTTCTGAATTTGGTTCCTCTTTCACTTGTTGAACCTCTTCTTGTAGAAGCACTCATATATGCTTGTGATGTGCTAGAAGAAGCATTGCCATCACTACTTAAGGGTTTTCTCATACCTGCTCGTGGTGTCGCTTGTTGTCTTTCTGTTGGTGGAGGTGGTGCTGCTAATGAGGGATTTCTTTCAGCAATTTCTTCCTCATTTTCATCATGAGACAAATAGCTTTTTACATTCACTATTTTCGCAATGCTTCCATCCCAAGCTTCTTCCTCAATAGATTATACATCTCTTCTTATCATAAAATTCTTGGTAGATGGGTTATACAATATGTATGCTTTGGATTCTTCACTGTATACAAAAAATATGCACTTCTCTCCCTTACTGTCCAACTTCTTCCTTAACTGATCTGCAATGTGTGCATAAGCCAGACAACCAAAAAATCTCATGTGGGTGAGAAATTGTTTTATGCCACTCCATGCTTCTTCAGGAACTCTGTTCATAACAATATTTTTTGGGCATCTATTCGAAACATATGTTTCACAATGTACAACTTCAGCCCAATATTCATTTGGAAAATTTTTTTCCTTCAACATGCTTCTTACCATATCCATGATGGTTGTGTTTTTCCTTTCAGCAACTCCATTTTTCTGAGGTATATACCTTGTTGTAAATTTTTTATGAATCCCATTTTCTCTGAAAAATTGTAGAAATTATTTGGAGATATATTCTCCTCCTCTATCAGTTGTAAGGAATTTCATACGCTACCCACTTTGATTCTCAACAAGATATTTAAAGTGGCAGAATTTCTCAAACACTTCACTCTTCAACTTCAAGAAATAAACCCATGTTTTTCTTGTGTAATCATCAATAAAGGTTAGCATATAGTGGTTTCCTGCTAATGACAGTGTTTGCATTGGTCCACACAAATTAGAATGGACTATTTATAAGGGTGCGTTTGCCCTTGTGCTCTTTCCTGATCGAAAGCTTTCTCTATGTTTTTTGTCCAAGATGCAGCCTTTACATAGGCTGTCTGGCTTATCGATCAACGGTAATACCGTTACCATTTCTTTCCTATGTAACAACTTCAGACCTCCAAAGTTGGTATTTCCAAATCTCAAATTCCATAACCAATTTTCATCCTTTGCTTCTCTTTGGAATGTCTCTTGTGTTACTGCTACCATTGCAACTCCTTTCTTCAAATTTGCTCTCATCTTGAGAGGAAAAATTATGTTTCTTGTGATCTTCACTTATGAAATACTCTTATTTCTTGCTGGCATGTCCATGATGGTACATACATCATCCTCAAAGAAAACATTGTATCCTTTCTGAATGAGTTGTCTAATTCTGAAAAAGGTTACACTTCATACCAGGCACACAGTATACAACTGATATGGTTTTTATTTCTCCTTTATTTTTCAATACACTTATAATGCCTTTTCCCATGAAAGAGATTTTACTATCTGTCCCCAATGTTGCTTGAGACTTCACATTTTCATCTAACATGGAAAACATAGAAATGTTTCTAGTCAAATGGTCCGTACATCTTGAATCTAGAAACCATATATGTTCACTTTTCTCTTCAACCATATTACACGGTAAAAACAAATTTTCTTGACTGAGATTCTCTTTTGTAAAGTTAGCATTGGGTCTATTACCCATGTCACTCTATTTCTTCCTACATTCCTTGGCATAATGGCCATACTTCTTACACTAATGACATTGGACTTGGGATTTATCATACCTTTCTCCATGTGCTTGATTTTTTCCACCTTGTTATCTGTTTCCTTGGCTTTGATTCTGGATTTGGTTTTTTCCCCTTCCACTTGTATTTGCAAGGTTGTTTCTTCCTATGTTTTGGCTTCTACCTCTTTCTTTTCCTTTATAGTTAGATCTCCCTTGACCTCTTCCTCTTCCAAGGAAATTTGGGTCTTGAAGGCATGTTGCAAATATGATTTTGTTTTTTTTCTCAATATTTGTTCATGTGTCATCAATGATGCATGAATCTCATCAACAGTAAACATTAAGAGATCATTTGTCTCTTCAATGGTTTTTATTGTCACATCAAACCTTGAGGGTAAGCTCCTCAATACTTTCTCCGCTATTCTTCTTTCTTCTATTGTCTCTCCATGAGATCTCATTTGGGTGAACAACTCTATCAATAATGTGAAGAATGAGTCTGTTGTATCAAACTATTTCATGCAAATGACCTCAAAATCTCTTCTCATTAATTGAAGCTTTGATGTCTTTACCTTCTCCATTCCTTGATAGGTTGTTTGGAGGGTATCCCATGCATCCTTAGACTTCTTTTAAACAAGAGGAATTTTGAGTCCTTACTCCTATTACTCTTCAACAAATCTTTCTCTGCATGTGTTAATGCATTTAATGCTCGTTCATCTGTCGGTTCTTCTAAACTAGCTTCAACTAGCTCCCATAAATCTTGAGAGAGAAACAGAGCTCTCATTGAGATTTCCCAATAATCATAGTTCTTCGCATTGAACTGTGGGAGTTGAGTATTTCCCATGCTCGTGCTTGTGCTGGCTCCTGGCATAGCTAACTTACAGAACTATGCTAAAACATGACTGTGTTTCTTAAACAAATCCTTCTAACTACTGAGAGATAAAATATGTCTCTAAAATACTTCTCTTTTACAGTTCTCCGGACTGTAATCTTCAAAAAAACACAAAAATCTATTTTTGGTACATACCTGAATTTGCTAAACCTTCACACTGTTGGTCGAAATCTTCAATAAACTTCTTCTTCCTTCAGCTTCTACAGTAAATATTGAGAGCCTAGACTAGCTCCGATACCATGTTGGAATTTATGGTTATTCCTGAACAACTGAGAGGAAATAAGAATTCGTCTAAAAACATAGAGATTTAACAAAAGAAATATCGACAGAGAGATGGAGTAAATTATTTTCATTAAAAACTTGAACTGTCAGACAAGAGCGTTATGTCTTGTAGATCTGAGGAATCCTATTCAAGTTTTTTTATTATTCTCCATTTCCATATTTTATCTATTGCACGAATAAACATAACACAATAAAATTAATGAATCCAAAACTCTAATGAAAATAATACTCGTAGTATATATTTTAAAATTTAAGTATAATTTTATCATATTTCTTGTGACAAATAATCCTCATAGTATAGATTTCAAAATTAATGTATAATTTTATCATATTTGTTGTGACAAACTACCTACTGGAGTTTGTGGAACAATATGGATTTAAACTTATAGTCTAATACCATGTAGAAGTATGGTATATGACTCGTATAAAATATAGAACGAAGTGGTCCACAGAGAATAATGGAAGAAGCCTACTGTTAGGTAAATATAGCTATGACAACTATGTATATAAAAAATCCTAATTCAACTTACAATTAATAATAATTGGCTGATTGGAAAATTTCATGTTGAAAAGCAACAACACTAACAATTACATAAAAAAAAATAAGAATTCTAAATAAACTTTTTAATATAATGCTAAATAAACCTTTTAATAGAAAGGTTTTAAACCTATTGATCCATTTCTTAAATTTAACCATGCTAGGATTTAAATAAAATAAGTACAACTTTAAAATATTAGTGATGTCTTAAAATGCCATATATTTTACTGAGTATAGATAACCTAAATCTTTAGAAAGAAAATGTAACTAGTGATCATGAATATAATCCATCATATGTTCAAAAAAAAATCTAGGGATTCCATTAATGGATAATGGAATTTGTAGTCCATCAATAAACATACATCTCATATGAATCACAATTTTCATGATTAACTAGAAATGGAATTTTCAATTGATTAATAAGCACACATCTCACGTGAAATACAATATTCATGAATGAGGATTCCTGCTAGCTAACACAATGCTATAAAAATTGAAAAATGTCAAAACTATGGAAAAATATGATACAAATAATTTTATTTATATCTACAATTTTCATGTAATATCAAAACTATGAAAAATATGGTATAAAAAGTTATTTATATCTCCAATTTTCATATTTTAAATAAAACATAATTTTCGTGTAATATCAAAACTATGAAAAATATACTATAAAAAGTTATTTATATCTCCAATTTTCATCTTTTAAATAAAACAATTTTAAGGTAACAGTTTAGATATTTTCTGCTAATTAATGTTAATTGGAAATATTCTTACCCAAATTATCTACCATAATTTAATGTCATATTTTGTTTCCACCCTCAACTATAAACTGGTTAATTAATCATTATTTCAACCCCACAATAAAAGTCTTGAGTCGCTATCTAAGGAAAATAATGTTGGAATTTCTGGTCATTTCTCAACAACTGAGAGGAAACAATAATTCCTTTAAAAACACGGAGATTTAACAAAAGAAATACAGATAGAGAGATGGAGTAAAAATTATTTTCATTAAAAACTTAAACTGTTACAAATATAGGATTCCTCATAACTATGGTATTCTGGATTTACGAAATTTCCTTCTCACTACTACAAGGCACAACGCTCTTCAAACTCTCTGCTTCACTGCCTTCGGGCATACAATTTGTCTATTTTCTAACACAATCGCTCTGGGCATATGACACAGTCACATTACTGCTTTTTTACTGTTGTCTATTACTTTGGTTATGTATATTGTAAAAATTCATATTTACAATATATATTATAAATATTCATATTCACAATATATATTATAAAACATATAATCCTAATTTTAAAACATAAAACTATATCGTGGTGTATGAAATAAACAAAACATTAAACCTAAGGTCTTTAACCTTATAACACATTATTTCACGGTTCTCAAAATATAAACAAATTCTTTTTAATAATTCATCGCATGCATTTGAGCCCTCGCTGACTATGCACTCAACTGATGCAAAGTGCACTCATTGGTTGGAGGCTTGATGTGCTAGTGGAGGTGGGCTAGGCCTTATCGCAAGGTTTCAGGCATGTGGTGACATTAGCACCAAACTATGCAATACGCATATGATTGGTTGACGACTTTGACGTGGAGTAGTTGTGGGGTATGGCTCATCGCACGAGTTTGAATGAGTGGTGACACAAGCCTCAGGGCTATGTGATAGAGCATTGATTGGTTGATAGGTTAGGTGATGTGGAGTCATGGGCTCCACACAAATGATGTGGGCCATTTCAAAACAGAACAAATTCGTGGGGAATAAAATGGTTGGTGTAGTGAAATGGCGGTAGGTGTGGAGTTTTGAATGCGGTAGTTAAGAGCAGGGTTATGTGATTTAAACGACGAATTTCATTGCAGAGAAGGGCTATGACATTCATAGGAAGAATTTTATTTGTAGGTGTATCAAACCCAGAATTTATTGCACGGTGGAGTGCAACAACACAACAAGAAAGCACTGCTATTTATGTCCTTCAAAATCTCAAATCAAGATTGAATTTTCATCCTCCTTCTTAGATTGCAGTTGGAATTAATTCACAACACTCCCCCTGAGTTGCAACTTCTACTTTCTTGCATACCCAGAAATTTTCTAAGATACTTAAAACTTTTCTGCCCCAATGGTTTTGTTAAAATATCAACGAACTACTCTTCTGTTTTACATTGTTGTAAAATAATTTTTCCATGGCTCAATAGATCTATAATGTAGTGACACTTTGCATCAATGTGTTTTGTCCTCTTATGAAACACTAAATTATTCTATAAAGCTATATTTGAGCTATTATCACAATAAATTGTTGTGTTGTTTACCTATTCATGACACAAGCTTCTTAACATTCTCCTCATGCATACTGCTTGACATGTTGCTGTTGTAGCTACCACATACTCTGCCTCTGCCATTGATAAAGCCATAATTGGTTGTTTCTTAAAAGCCCATGAGATGGTTCTTGATCCCATATGAAAAACATCTCCAGAGGTGCTTTTCATGTCATCTATACTTCCAGCGCAATCACTGTCAGTATATCCAATCAATTCAAAATTTTCTAAAGTGGTGTATAAAATACCATACCTTTTTGTTCCTTTCACATACCTCAGAATTTTTCCTCCTTTGGCCTTTCAATGAATATGGAGATTAAACTCACATCATGCATAATATCTATCCTAGTTGCAATCAAACACATAAGGCTGCCAACTATTCTTTTATACAAACTTGGATCAAAATCCTTGTTGTTGTCTTCTTTTCTTAACTTCCGTCCCATCACTGTAGGAGTAATTACTACCTTGCAATCCTGTAGGTTAAATCTTTCCAAAACATCTTTCACATATTTGGCTTAAGAAATAAAAATCTTATTTTAACTTTTCTCTACTTCTATTCCTAAGAAGTATCTTAGCAATTCCATATAATTCATCTCAAATTCTTCTTTCATGACTATCTTAAAATTCTCAATGAGGTAAGTATCATTACATGTGAATATAACATAATCAACATACAAAACAACAATGAGAATCTTACCATATTTTTCTTTGATGTATAATGTGGGTTCTCCTTAACATTTTTCAAATCCATTTTCCTGTAGATAGGCATTTGTCCTACTGTACCATGCTCTTGGTGCTTGTTTCAATCCATACAGAGCTTTCTTCAATTTACATACCTTGTTCTCTTGGCCTTCTTTCTCATATCCCAGAGGTTGTTCAACATAAACCTCTGCCATCAATACTCCATTTAGGAATGCTGATTTCACATCCATTTGATAAAATTTCCACTTGTGTTGTGCTGCTACGGACAACATTGCTCTTAATGTTTCCATTCTTAACACTGTTACTGATGAAATAGGTAACCTAACCTCAAAATGGGAACTCTAGCCCAAAAAGTCTCAAAAAACATGAAAAAACACCCCAAAAACAAAAAGTGTGTCTTCCAGAATGCACTTGGTTTTTTTTGAAGGTAACATTTCAACATTTTATAAAATTATGCTAAAAAATTTTTTTTTTTTGAAAAAAGGATTGAAAAAACACCCTCAAAACAAAACCAGTTGATGCTGGAATAACAAAAAAAAAATTGTGTCATAATTTTGACACTTGTAACAATGGAATTAAAGACAACATATTAGGAAATTTTTTTAAATCGTAAATTTCTAACATTTTTGATAGATGATGTTAAATATAAACAAATACATGTCTGAAGGGCTTATCATTTCGAACAATTTTCATCCATGTTGTTAAACATAAAATATCTTGACTTTAAACAACCCCAAAATTGTAATTATTGTCAACCATAACCTTAAAGATCAAATTTGGTAGCGCATAAAAACCTTAATGACAAGTTGTAAATCTAAAGTTTGTCAATCTTAAGTGTTCAACATACTTGAGCAATGAAATTATGGAGAAATTATAAGACTTAACAATTTTAAAAAATGAACAAGGAAATAAAAAAATTATCATTGAACAGAAACAAGTAAGAGTAATTTTAATTTTAAAGGATAAAAACTTATCCTTTTTCAAATCTTAGCATAATACAAATTTAAATATAATTTCAACCAAAACCTAAAAATCAAGCATCAAAACAAAGTGTTCTGTTCCAATGACACATATAATTATTAAAACTTTTAAAAGTATCTTATACCAAATGGTAACGATACATAATATCATGGTAATATCACTGCGTAATCTAAAAATTCAACATTAGTTTCTATTTTCTATTTTACTTATAATTAAAATATCAACATTGGTACATTGAATATAACATAAATTATTTTTGTAATTCATTGTTGCATTGTCGATATTCTAAAGAGATGAATTGTTCATAATTAAAACATATAATCCAACAAACATAGAAATGTCTCATAACTTCATGAAAAATGAGATGAAAGTCAAAATTTTTATTTCAAGTTACCATGCAAACATCAATTACATAAAAGTGTCTTAGATATTTATTCAAAATCAGCCATAGGTTCTAGCACACCATCATAATCTACATCTTCAGATGAATGGCTCGATGCAGATGAAGATGATCCATATTCTTCTCTTTCATCAACTAGTGCTCCATATGAGTCAACATGCATGCCCACCATTTCAGAGTTCAAAAGTCTTGTAGATCTACTTCTACATTCTGCAGAGTCCCATCTCAATAGTAATTGTTCTGGTAGCAATTTCTTCAAAATATTTATGGTCTGCAACCGAAGAGTTCCTCTCTTTTTCAAATTGAATTCATACACAAGTATGTCAACATCCTCCAATTTTAAGACATCTGTGTGGCGACGATTTATATTTGTGCCCTTTCTTTTTCTCTTTCTGCCAATTATTTTTTCCACTACCATCTCTGGCTTGTACACACCATTGAAAGGGTGGGTACTTGTGGCATACCAATGTAAATCAACAGTTGTAATCTCTTCATTTTCATTAATGACCTTTATAACGTTGGCAATCCAAAATGGATAGCCAAGTGGATCTTCATCTGCTAACAATGTTACCATGCAACCCTCCTTAAGATCCTGCACAGAACCCTTGTAAAGGTATTCCATGGCTCCACGTTGTGCACATGATCTTCTAGAACCAATATAGATTTCTCTTTCCTCTACCTGTGGGGAATTAATAATAGCTTGAGGCTATTGTTGTTCAACATTGTGTGTTTCCTGATGTTCATGTTCATTTGGCATATTTTGTGGCCAAAATAAAGGAGTCTTAAAAAGTGTATCCCCTTTTATTGATATTGAAATCATATCACTTTGATTACTGAAAAAAGACTCCCACCAAATTGAATCAGCAACATCGAAGTATTCATATGTATCTGTAATACATATTTTAATTTCCTCTAGAAATTTAGAATAATTTATGTCTCTCTTCTGCCTTCGTGCATTATGGAGTTTAGAAACTGACTGTAATAACAATATCTTTGATGAAAACATTGGACACTCTGGAATGAACTTTAAAAATGCTAAACCTGATGATGGTCCCCATTCTTCAATAGTTGAATACTTCTTGCCCCATATAAGTGTTATCCCATCAATTTTTTTGATACGAAATTGATGCTGGAAGCTAATGTCGTTAATTTGTTCAATGGATTTCTCCTCACCATGCAATCCAAAAATAAACCTTCGCATGTCAATAGTTTCTTCCAACACATGAAAAACAGGCTCTAGAATGTATGATTTCTTAATACATTCAATTAATGATGGCAGGCTCCCAACAACTTTCCTCCTCAATGTTACTGAAAAACGACTGAACATTTGATCAATACGATCATGAGTATGCCCAAAAAGAAGGAAACCAACCTTTATCTTTTTAAAAGTCCCCAATTCAACGAGCATGTTTAGATACCCAAAAAGAACTTGATTTTTGTTCTCACAACTTGTGTTGTCTAATTGTAAATACAAAACTTCAGGAAGAATCCTAGACCAATGACTAACCACATCATGGATTATAGTTATGGTCAGACTTGCATCATTGTGAATATTTGGAATTGTGAAGAAAACTCTTTGAAACATCTTCTAATTAAATACCATACAACCAACCAAGTGAAACTAAATGAAATTTTTCTCCTATAATTTTTTTGGCGTGCGGACAAAATGTGGAAGAAGTGTTTTATTTTGGTCCATACCATCAATTATCAATCCCAGATATTTATTTGGATGATCATAACACTTCTTTAGATGTTTATACAACTTTTTCCTTTCACTTGCTTGCTGATTGCGATGGTCTTGAAGTTCCTTGACAACGGAATCTATACATAAAATAAAAGAAACATATGAATAAATATATTTTCATAGTTGATAAGTATCAAATTTTAAAAAACAATTTTTTGAACACATACCTCTTTCTGCCCCTTGACATTTATCTCTTTTTTCTTTAAGAGAAGCACATGTGTTGCAAATCTCCATCCTTGTCTTCTTAGGAATACGAACATTGTTGAATTCAGTTTTCCATATCCTTGTAAAATAAGAATATGTAATAAAATTACCAATTCCTTCAACAACTTCTGCATAATCTTTGTATAACATGAATATTTCTCATCTCGAGAAATTATCTGGAATATGTATTGTCTCTTTAATTGGCATACACTCTCCATGATTGAAAATAAGTCTTTCATCCATGTCTTATCAGTATTTCCAAACATCTCCACTTCCAATTTATAATGCGCTTTTGAATAATATGTGGGATCCCTTTCCAATCTATCCTGGATTCTTGACAAACGACAATTACCAATTGGATACAACATTTTGAATGCCTTTCTGCAAATCAATACATTCCCAATATGATAATCATAACCTGCTAGTGTATATTGCATGCAACCCACTAAATATGAATTTTTCATGCTTTTATTCATTGAAATATATGTTTTCCTTTTCTCAAAAGAAAAGTTGAAATCAATATTTTTCAAGCAATCCCTTCGAAAACATTCACTTGAAATCAAATGAATGACAAAACTTCTTGTCGTGAGATATTTTTTCCTCACCCTTGTATAACTGGAATGCTTTGGATTGATATGAAAAGGTATACTTCTACTCCTAGTTGCAATATTTTCTTGCAACGGCTTCATCATTCCATCATCCTTTGTAAAAGTAGTTTCATCACCATTAGGAGGAATATTATCCCCACTATCATCATCCTCAACATAGTTAAGAAATTCATCAACATCATTGCGTGAAAATTTTTCTTTACCATCAACAGTTGAAGAAAAAATTTCACAAGAATCATCAGCACTTTTGTAACCTTGACTCAAAAGAAATTCTTCACCATCTTGACCCAGGCTTTCAAATTATTCCCTGGGAGGATTCAATTCTTCATCACCATGAGTGTATTTGAAATGGTCACTTGGAGAAAATGCAATATTAAGATCTGTGCCTCTAAAATTATCATTTGCAAGAAACTTTTCATCCTCCCCTTCCTCAATGGTGCTCTCATAATCCCTGGGATTAGGCATAAGTGGAAGCTTTGAATTTGTATTCACTAGAATTTCTTCATCCTGCCCCTACCCTTCGTCACTGAAGCTCTCATAATCCTTAGGATTAGGAATAAGTGAATGCCTTGAATCTATATTTATTGAAAATTCTTGACCCCCCCCCCCTTCGTCAGTGGTTAAATTATAATCGTTATGATTAGGATGAAGTGAAAATTTTAGCTTTGGAAATTCATCCCTGTCTTCATCAGTGGTGCTGGCATAATCCTTAGGATTAGGACGAAGTGGATATTTTGACGCTGCAAATTCTTCATTCCCCTCTTCCTCAGTGGTGCTGAAATAATCCTTAGGATTACGATGAAGTGCATATTTTGACTTTGCAAATTATTCATTCCCCTCTTCATCTGTGGTGCTGACATAATCTTTAGGATTAAGACGAAGTGGAAATTTTAACTCTGGAATTTTTTCGTCCCCCTCTTCATTAGTGGTGGTTGCATAATCCTTAGGATTAGGACGGAGTGGAAATTTTGACACTGTAAATTTTTGATTTCCCTCTTCATTACTGGTGGTAGCATAATCCTTAGGATTGGGACGAAGTGGATGTTTTGACTCTGAAACATTATCATTCTCCTCTTCATCAGTGGTGCTCGCATAATCCTTACAATTAAGACGAATTTTATATATTGACTCTCGAAATTTTACATCTCCCTTTTCATCAGTGGTATTGGCATAGTCCTCAGGATTAGGATAGAGTGGATATTTTGACTCTACAGATTCTTCATTCCCCTCTTCATTTGTTGTTCTTGCATAATCCTTAGGATTAAGCTGAAGTGGATATTCTTCATCTCCCTCTTCATCAATGGTGTCCTCATAATCCTTGGGATTAGGACAAAGTGAAACTTTTGACTCTGGATATTTTTCATCATGCCCTTCATCACTGTTGCTTTCATAATCCTTAGGATTAAGAGTAAGTGGTATAACTGGTGCTCGATTTACAAAAATTTCATTTTGCTGCACCTCATCAATTTTTTTCTCATCATCTTTAGGATAACGACCAAGTCGGTTTTTTGACTCTCTATTCATGGTGAACGAACTCCCGTTATATTCATCACTCTGAATAGAGTTGTTGCGTGACAAAGATGTTGATGTTGTAGAAAGAAAAACTTCGCTATCAGAAAAAACCATGGCTCTCAACAAGAATAGGTTGAATGATACAAATTCCTCTCCCACTTACAATATATAGCTTAAAGACTGAAAATTTCCCTCCAAATTTTCCCTCCAAAAAAATTTGTGAAAAAATTTCCCTCCAAAATTTCCCCCGAAAAAATTTCGCGAAAAACTTTCCCTCCAAAATTTTCATTTCAAATATTTGGTACAAATATTAGTCAAAAAATGTATTTAACATTTTTTTTAATAAACAGTTTATGTTGAAATATTGTACCGATATTTATATTCAAAATATCCACAAAATATTTCTATCATGGATGCCTTCCAAACTAAAATAATGTTTTTATTTGAATGATTTAACATTGACTAGATGTAAGTATTAACTATAATATTACTATAATGCCTACATGCAAATATTAACTATTTTAACTATAATGACTACATGTAAATATTTTAAATTTTAAATTTTAAGCTTACGTTATATTCATTTAAAATTTATTTCAAAATTTATTAATAAACTGTTGGTCTTCAAATATTTCATCATACTTTCGATTCAAAATATCCACAAAATATTCCTTTCATGCATGTCTTTGAAACTAAAATAATTTTCTTATTTGAATGGTTTAAGATTGACTACATGTAAATATTTACAAAAATAACATGTAAATATTAACTATTTAAACTATAATATTAACTATAATTAACTACATGTACATATTTTAGATTTTAAAATTTAATCCCATGATTTTAAACATTGATTACATGTAAATATTAACTATGATAACTAAATACAAATATTAACTATTTTATCTATAATATTAAATATAATTAACTACATGTAAGCGTTTCATGTTTTAATTTTTAATCTGAGATTATATTTGAATTACTCAACATTCAGTACATGTAAATATTAAATAAAATATTAATTATGATAACTACATGCAAATAATAAGTATTTTAACTATAGTATGAACTATAATAAATTAAATGTAAATATTTTAAATTTGAAATTTTAATCCCACATTCATTAAACAGTAAACCAATCAGACAGTATTCGCTATTTAAAAGGAATGATTGTTTCTATTCATCACATCACATCAAGTTTTCTAGTATTTGTTAGAGCAAATTTCTGGAGGTGTTGCGTTGGCATTGGTAACTTCGTGGAGGCATTGCATTGGCATTGGAGGCGTTGTGTCACTATTGGTAATTTTGTGGAGGTGTTGCATTGGCATTGGTAACTTCGTGAAGGCATTGCATTGGCATTGGAGGCATTGTGTTGTTATTCGTAATTTTGTGGAGGCGTTGTGTTGGCATTGGTGACAATAGCTTTTTGCATTTCAAAGGTTAGTTTTCCTTCTATTCTGTCAATTTAAAGACGATTTTGGGGAAAATCTATTTTTCTATAGTTTTTTTGTGTCCAAAAACTAATTTTTTAAGGTTTTTAGGTTCAAAAACCTTAATTTTTTTATATATATTTTTAGTGAAGAAAATACAAAAAAAAACTAAATTTTTTAGGGTTGTAAGAACAAAAATTTAGATTTTTTTTCTTTTTTAAGACTTATAGGTTCATCTAGACAGAAAAATCCATAAAACGACCATGCACATAAAAAAAAAAAAGTAATATTATAACATTTTTTATTTGTTTTTTTTTTACAATAAATATATCGGTGATTTCATTATTTAATTTTTTTTTTTAATTTGAGAATTTTTTTATTTTATATTCTATTTTATTTTATTTTTTTATTTTAAATCTTCGTTTTATTTTTTTTAATTTTAAATCTTTAATTTTTTTTCTTTATTGTTTATATATATATATATAACTTTTAATTGTTTTTTTTTTAATTTATTATAATGTTATATTAAAACAAATGTTTTTTTTATTTATTATATTGTTTTTTTTTTTTTAATTATATAATGTTTAGAAACCAAACATAATTGTGATTTAATAAATTGTTTTTTTTTTTAAATTTTATTTGTTATATTTTGATATTTTTAACATTTTTTTTATTATTAAATAATGTTTTAATAAATTGTTTTTTTTTATTTGTTATATTTTGATATTTTTAACATTTTTTTTTATTATTAAATAATGTTTTAATAATTTTTTTTTTTTTTTAAATAATGTTTTAATAAATTTTTTTTTTTTTTAATTTGTTATATTTTGATATTTTTAACATTTTTTTTATTATTAAATAATGTTTTAATATTATATTATATAAAAAATATATATTAAAAATCAAAATTTAAAAAAATTTAAAAAATTAAAAAGAAAATTAAAATTAAAAAAAAAAAAAAAAAAAAATTAAAAAAAAAAAATATAAAATAAAATAAAATAATTTAAAATTTAAAATTTAAAAAAAAAAAATTTAAAATGAATACCGCAGGCGTAGCCTCGCCCGCTGGAATCGGCCCTCAGCCTAGGCAGGGTCGTGAGGACGGCTGGGCCACCCCTGTGGTGCCGCCCGGCCCGCCCCCGGCACCCAGCGGACCGGCCTGCCCTATTCATTTTTAAAATTAAAAAAAAAATTATTATTTTTTTTTTTTTAATTTAATTTGTTTTAATAAAACCTTTTTTAATTTTGGTTTTTAATTTTTTTTTTTTGAATTTTTATTTTTTTTAAATTTTTTTTTTTAATAATTTGTTTTAATAAAACATTTTTTAATTTTGGTTTGGTTTTTTTTTTTTTCGATAATTTGTTTTAATAAAACAATTAAAAGTTCATAGAAACATTGTAATATATAAAAATAATAAAAAAATTATTATATAATATAATAAAAATATTGTTAAATAATAATTGTTGAAAATCTCAAAATATAAAAATATATATATATATATATATATATATATATATATATATATATATTAAAAAAAAAAATTCATTAAAAAACAATTATGTTTTGTTTTTAAACATTATATAATTAAAAAAAATATACAATACAATAAATTAAAAAAAAGACATTTGTTTTAATATAACAATATAATAAATTAATTTAAAAAAAAACTATATAACAATACAATTAAAAAAATAAAAAATATATAATATTATAACATTTGTTATAAATAGTAGGTAAATTTTTTTTTTTTAAATATTAAACAAAAACTGAAGTTTGAAAATACTAGTTTATTTTTTTAAAATTATTTTATACAATTTAAACACATTTTTAATTTTTTTATAAAATGTATTCAAAACATATTATATAGATATATATACATATGATTTATAATATTTTTTTTTTAAATGAAAATTTTTATAGTTAATTTTACTGCTTTAATTTCAAACTATTTAGTTTTAGAAATAAATTTTGTTTATTAAATTTATTTTATCCGCAATATTTTTCCATTAACTAATATATATATATATATATATATATATATATATATATATCAGGAAAATGGCATCAAAAAAGATTTCTGTGAATGTTTCTGCACCTAAGGCAACAACTCCCAAATCTATGGCAGCAGCTCCCAAATCTACAGCTGCAGCTCGACGCACTATGGATACAACTTCCAAATCTAAAGTTGTAGCTGGACGCACTATGGACACTGTTGGACGCAATAAGGATATTGTTGCACACACTAATAAAAGTCAAGCAAGTGGGGCTCCAGGTTCATTAAAGCTTATTTCTGATTGGAAGAACGCCGAGGAAATAGATAAAACCGATTTCTCATGGTATCTTGAAGACAATGAAATGGAGGCTGATATACACATCTATCTGATTTGTGGTATGATTGACTTAAATGAGCCATATGATGTGATGGGCAGAGTACGAGACATATGTATGGTCCCGAATACAAACACTATTTATGTTCTTGCAAGGAAGGCTCAGAAACGTGAGAAGGTTAGATATCATCTATCAATCGTCAAGTATGACACAGATGAAATATCTTCAAAATTTTCTGAAGAAATATCAAGCAACATTGCAAATAACATTGTAAGTATGCTTATTTTTATTTCCTCTATGCATTATTGTAAGAATGATTCAATTTTTTATAAATTATTGATCATTGACATGTTTTATTTTGTTTCATAGGATTTTGTTCTGGGTCTTTCAAACATGTTTGAAGGTATTTATATGTTGGTGCCAAATGTTATGGATGTGATCAAAACTTTCCACAAAGACAAAGCAGAGGAAAGGAGATTGAAGCAAAGAGCAATAGCTCGTGACACTGCAACAATACAAAGAGGGGATCAACCAAGAGTCACTAAGGTGGGTCAATCTAGTAAACTTAAACATGTTTCTTTTGAAGGTGTCGAACACGAAACATAAAATTATGATAGAATTGGTGAGGAGGAGCTGAGAACTATTGTGCAAAAGGAGAAAACAGATCAAACACCAAAAAGAAAAATTGCCAAATATGTCTCTCTTTTACATCATGAAGGAGAGCTTGTTTATAAAAAAACTGATATGTTATCCAATAAGACTAGGAAATCAAATATTGGTGAACCTGTAAAGGTTGTGAGTAGCAGTGAATAACAAATTGAAAGATCTCATAGAAGCAGAGAAATCATAACACCAGGTGCTGAGTTAGAGGATGGCATTATTAATACAAAACAAAATGTTATTTGAAAAGAGTTGAGGAAGAATAAATTAATTCTTGGTGGCCAAACATTTGATCTTAATGTTAACCAATTTTATGGCCCGAATGAAGGACAATCTCAATATCAAATTAGAAAGGCCCATCACCTACATGTACATAATCTGAAAACATTGTTCAGGTTCAATCAATATGCGCATTTGGTGGATTATGTGGTTCTTGTCTATCCATGTCAGGTTCCCAACAAACAAGCATTTGACAAGAAAAAATGTTTTGATTATAAAAATTATGTAATTGGAGGGAACCATTCGATAGAGGCTAAGAGACAATTGATTGCAGAATATCCCAATAACTATCTTTTTCAAACAGTGAAATGCATCGTTTACGCTGGCTTAACAGAAATGGAATCAAAGTTATTGGCATGGGATCATAATGCAGATAATGAGTACAGAATGAAAATGACTTTCATCCAAAGGGTCAGATTTATTCATGATGAATTCATAGAAAAATGTCGTGGGGATAAGACACAAGTTAGTGTAGCATTTCGCAAGGAATGTTTAATGGAAATAGGTTATCAAATTGATGAAAAAAAACAAAAGATGGAAAATTGAATACAAATCTCTTCAGAGGCACAGATAACATTTTTCAGTTGGCATTTAGAACTGGGGAGGTATGGGATTTGATTGATGAGATTTTTGATCGGTGGGAGAATATTTCCATAAAAAATCAAAAGGTTAGAAAGAGTAAACCCATAATATGTACCAACAGTAAGGGGGGTCCTGAAATGAAGCAACTTCCAGAGGATATGACTATTACACCTTGGAGAACAATGCAAGGTGTGAAGGATGATAAATTAGTCAAATCAATATTAGCCCGTGTGAAGTCGGGTGAATTATCAATGGAAGAAATGTGTGCAGAATTTCAAAAGTAAGTTTCTTGAATTATTTCTTATTTTTCTTTCATTATAATTTTTTTTTAAATAAAACATAATGATGTTGGTATAATTTGTTATACATGTCAATATATTAACGCTTTTAACTTGATTTATTCAGTCAGAAAATTTTTATGAAAATACAAGAACACATGGTTAAAATGTTGAATGAAGACAGTTGGGATGATGTTGTACGCAACTACCCAGAAGCAAGTTCTACATCAACACTAAAAGAGTTTATATTGCATTCAATAAGGTATGTTGATTTATAAATTCATTTTATTCATATTTAAACTATTTTTATTTTATTACTTATATATATATATATATGTCATTAAAGATGTCGAAGAAGGATGGAAATGGATTACCAGATACTTTCAAAAGCTTTATTGAAAAAATTAAGATGGAGAACATGAGAAGGAAGCGTCTTATGAATGTTGAACTAGATCCTACTCTTAATCATTACATTTGGAATGGGCTCGACAGTGTCCAATATCAAATAATACAAGGTGACTATGAAGACATTGCATCACTAATACCTAAAAGGGAATATGGCCTAGTTATTGCAGATATTCCTCATGGTTTAAATTTCCTAGACATTGAATATGATAGATAACCATATACTTATCAAGCTTTTAGTAAAGTGGTTACGGGTTTTCAAGAAGTGACAACATCACCACTTTGGCGATTTGTGACATTTCATTCAGACACACAGTTTCCAATGTTATTAACAAGCTTCAAGGGTAAAGCAAACTCAAGGATGCGACTTACATGGTAAGATTTTGAAATTGTATGTTTGATTCCTCCTAAAAAATTTTATTCATGTAAAATTTAATTGAACTTTTACTATGTTATGTTACAGACAAAAGTCAAATATTTTTTCTTCCGAAGATCAGCCTATGATAAATGATTGTGAGTTCATCCATGTTGAATTTTGGACAAAAGACAATAGCTATAAGCATATTATTATGAATCGAGTAGATGGGAAGAGTCATAGTCAAGTATTGGTTTATGATGAAGTTGTAAGAAAACTAACATATGAGGATAAAGATGCAAAAGGAGATATAGTTAACATTTATCAAAAACCACAAGCATTGATTAACTATCTTATAGATCTATGTTCAAATGAAAGAGAATGGGTTTTGGATTTATTCTCAGGTTCAGGTAAGTTTTATTATACAAATTTAAATTTAAATATTGTCTTTTTTACTTTTTATGTCTCCATACTAATTTTCTTACTTATTTTTTTTGTGCTTGATGATTAGGTACAACACTAGCATGTTGCCTAATAAAAGGAAGAAATTGCATTGCCATTGAGAAAGACCCAGTTCAATGCAAATTTATTTCACAAAGAATTAACACTCTTAAATTCCTTCCAGATGCGAAGCAAGAAGTTGGTTTGAGGAAAGGAGATTTTAATGAATCACGTGTGGCAAAAAAAGCAAAGGAACCTCAACCACCATTATATGGAATGGTTGGAAAGGGACACTTTGGAAGATTTGCTGACATGAAAGATCAATTAGAAGACGGCAATGATCAAAATGAAGAAGAAAATGCTGCTGAAGAAGCCATCAATGTTGTTCTAGATGATGCTGAAGATGTATTAGTTGATATTGTTGATGATGTTTAAGTTATGCTTGCAAACAAAGCTTATTTTTTAGAACTATTAATCATTTTTTCTTGTAATGTTTAGACTTTGATATTTTATGAGAACAACCCTTTTTTTTTGCAAAAAACATGTGATTGATATTATTTTTTGACATAAAATTCAATAAAAATGTTGTTTTCTTAAGTTTTTTTGTTAAGATTCTCCCAAAAAATTAGTTTATTTAACATGTTTTTTCCAACAAAAACTCTGTAAATGTGTATTTTTTGCATTGTATTTATATTGAAAAATTGTATTTATTTGTCATATGGTTCAAAATATTGGTTTTTTAGTGACAATTTTTTCATGTCAATTGAAAAATTATTTAACAATACATAAACATGTAGAAAATATAAACTTTAGAATATTGACCGTTTTTCCATCTTTTATGTA
Source organism: Pinus albicaulis (assembly GCA_034641835.2). Taxonomy (NCBI): domain Eukaryota; kingdom Viridiplantae; phylum Streptophyta; class Pinopsida; order Pinales; family Pinaceae; genus Pinus; species Pinus albicaulis. Next base: position 1,329,616,587 of record CM076579.1, read on the forward strand.
TGTGAAAAAGTGAAGATATCATTACAAGTTTTTATTTAAAAAAAAGTATTTTTTTATTTTTAAAACACAAGTACATAAATGCACTCAAAAATAAACATCTCACAGAAGAAGAAGACATTAGAAAATCTATAGTGTCAAAATCAATCCTATAAAAAAACGTTGGTGATGATACACCACCACTATTCAAAATCGACATAAAAAACATCACTTAAAAAAAAAAATTAATTAATTAAAAAAAAAACAAAATGAAAAAAACTTAAAGTGCCAAAAACATGCTCAATTTTTTTTTTCTTGATTCTGCATCGCCACTTTTTCAAAATCAGGTGTTTTTCTTGATACTTAAAAAAGTAGGTAACAATGAGGTTACATATTTCATCGGTAACATTGTTATGAGGGTTATCACAACAACATGATAGAAATTTGTAAATTTCAAAAAAAAATTTAGAATGTTGTTAGAACTTCGGGTATCGTATATTTTAACCTTGTCAGATAGTCTATTTTAATTCTGTTTTATGTATTTTTTTTTCATTCACCCAATGCTACCGGAAGTTCCAGTAACATCCCCTATTTTAAAAATAAATAAAAAAGCTCATCCGCTTTTGAGTTAGCCACGTGTTCCCATTATCAACTAAGGTTTAAATATTTTAATCATTAGTCATGTCACATGATAGGAAAGGTTATATTTTTGAGTGATGTCGAGTTAAGTTGTGGTCATACGTGGAAGAGTTAGGTCTCAATCTGTAGTTACAAAGAACCAACCATTGTTTGTCCTGTCTGTCATCCTAAGTCATTATGTCCACATGTCAAGGTATGTATTTAGTGTCCAGATTAATCTTTTATCTATGATTTAATGTGGTGACCATTTTGTTAAATCATACATGAGAACTGCCAAAATTTTATGCCTTTCATAAAATACGATGGAGGTGGCTTCTAGTTCCAACACCATTCATCTCCTGCCACCTATTGCAGATAATATAAAACAAAGCAGGGAACCAAAATATATCATGAGGTGTGTTATATATTCCAGGATATTTCCCATTATGAAAATATCTTATGCATGGAAAAGTGAACCAACATATCACTTAAAGTCACCGAAAGAAAAGGAAATGGATTGCTTTCAATTTTGATTATTGGTGAATGAGAAGTTCTAGTGAGCAACTTGAAGAAGGAGACAAATTTTTCAGACAATTTTCATTTAACATTCAACAATACCTATTTAGTAAGCTTTTCTATTCTGGACACCTTTGTGATCTAGCAGACAACATTCATTTATTTCTCAGATGACTAAAAAGGGAGGAAAAATTAAGCATATTGAACCTGAAGGAGCTGATTTAATAGATGTGAATCTAAATTTGAGGAGTTTTTTTGTACAGGAGAGTTGGTATCCATTTTTATCAAGGTTAGGAAGCTCTTATCTAGGAGTAGCCAAGGAATTTTCTCTCTCATTCTATGGACAAGAAGTAAATGTTTATGGCCTCAAACTGTAGGTATCAACATGATCAATTGTTGAAGCTTTCCACCTCCCACAGGAAGGAGATAAATGGTTCAAAGTCTAATTTATTACTGGAGGAGACCTCAACATCTTCATCAAGGATGAATAGAAAGATCATAAATTGTCTAAAGGGATTCCTAACAATTATCTCAAGGATGAATGGGCTGAAACTTCCAAACTCATTAAGATCTACCTTAGTTGTAAGAGGAGGTATACTATTGTATTTATGTATCACATGAGGTTTTTGTTTTAGATTGCAGGTATGAAGACTCTCAGCTTACCTTTCTTTCTACTAAAAATATTGACTAAGATTTCAGCTAGAATACAAACCCATGCAACAACTTCATATCATACATCTACCGTCAAGCTCTTATCAAGGTTCTCGTTGTTTAGGAACTCAAAATAAGAAACCAGACTTGGGAGAATTTCCTATTTTACAGGGCAGGCCAACCTGCAACTACAAAAAAATTTCCTACTCAGCATTCTCTAGCCTCACAACAACATTCTCAACCTACCAAGTAGAAGGGAAAAATTTAGAAACAAACTACTTCATCAGTGGCTAAAAGGACTAAAAGAAAATCAAAGAAGGTGAATATATACAAGAAGGATAAGGAGAAAAAGGAAAAGGCTCCCCCAACCAATGTTGAAGAGAAGTTGAAAAAAGGAGAAGTTTCATCTACCAACAAGCCCAAATCAATGAATATTGTGCCTCCTATTTGTCCTCTTTCCAAGGTAGATGCCAGAGCACAAAAAGGAAATTCTGCAGTTGCAGAAAAACAAAATAACGGGTGCTTCCAGAAGTTTCGGTAACAAACATTCAACAAAGTTTTAGAATGATTATCAGCCCACCAAATTAGATGAGGGGCTTCTGAAGGATGTTGAATTTGATGTTAGCAGTAAGAAAATACCAACAAGACAAATTTTTGATAGCAAAAAAAGACATACAAGAGCCAGCAACAAATTCAGGATAAAATCCAAATCCTTACATAACCAAAGCTTGATGACAAAAGTCATATATATGGAGAAGAAATATGAAGGGTTACAGACTGTAGCTCTTTCAATTGCAGAATCTAGGAGTTCTAAGAAGAAAGAAAATGGTAAAACTCTCTCAGGCCAGTAAACAGGAACCTCCAAGAGAAGAAAAATCCAGAAGAGCTCATAAGAGAAAAAGGACATTGTAAAAGAGATAGCCACCAGGACTACAAGGTCACAATCAACAGTTGACAGAAAAAGAGATTTAAACAAGCTTGGAGAAGTTGCAGCTCATATGGAGGAGAGGTAAAAGGATGTTTGAGTGAAATATATTTTTGCCTACTAGTTATATTTTGGAACAACTCAATTTTGAGAATGTTTTAATCTGCACAGAATTTTCCAACTATCTTGTTGTGCATTTTTTAAAAGTAAATAGAGTGTTACTCGAAATTCCGTCATCATTACAGTTTTTGCGTAGTTACAGGTTTTTACCGAAATTTATGGTAGCATCTATTTTAAATGATTTTTGACCGCTATCAGCAGAATATTTGAGCTATTATAAGGATGATAAGGACTCCTAATGATATGGACATGTCAAGTGATGGTTGATAAGTAGTTTTGAGGTTTTTAAATGACACATTTAATGAAGACGCATGGGCTTTAGAGAACCAAGACCATGGAGAGACAAATCAAGAAAAAAGTAGGCAGGTTGCTAGCACACTCAGCAGCACAATTCGAATTGTCTTCTTTCTTCCTATCTACATATGTCTTGTTGGTTATAGTTGGATAGGATATATCTTTAATATGCTATAACTCTTATGTAATGATAGGAAGAGTTCATCCTTATTTTTAGGAGAGATGGAGTTGATGCCTCTCTCTATAAATATCATTTGTAAATGCCATTTCAGGGTTGGATTTTGGTCGACCTAAAGACTTTTTCATAATAAAGAAAACTCCTTTTGTAGTTCATGCTGGAGGAATTTTTGTTTCAAGGACTATGTAATGTATGGTGTGTTTCTCTTGTTATTTCATTCATATAATTTATGAGTTGTAGCACCTAACAGGTAAGAGTAAGAGCATTGTTAGAGGATGTAATAGTTGATTATCTATTGTTCAGTCTTCTGCAAATCATGTATATGTTGTGAAGCGCATGCTAGTGAAGGTTTCATGAAGGATTTATGAGATTCTTTCTACATGTTTTATGTTTTCTAAATGTTATTTCTTTTACATAAAATAGATTTTATGTAAAAGGCCACTCTTATAGCTGTGTGACTAATTTAGGATATGTTTATGTCTTAGATTGAGTACCAACTATCTGTCACCTTTCATCTATCACAATATTCTCCCCTATACTACAAAATGTTCCATACAATTTATACTTGTCGTATCTTTCCAAATGAATCAAGGTCTAAAAGAGTTAAAATCATTTCAAACTATTTAAGAAGCCATCCCACCATTCAAAATATTTTTCTTTGAAATGAACTATGATATGTAAGGCTTACCCTTCACAGTCAAAGAGTGACTCCTTGTGCTAACAAAATATACCAAGCATTGAGAGGGATCAAATATCTCAATATGAAAACCTATTTTTGAGTGAAAATTTTTAGGAAAGGTTTGCACCTTGAGAGATTTTATTCCTTTAAGCTCTTGGTCATCTAGGGTTAGATGGATCTATGTTGATTTTGAGCATCTCTCTCTCTCTCTCTCTCTCTCTCTCTCTCTCTCTCTCTCTCATATTGAATATTTTTGTTATTAATATTGTTTCCTGTATGCATATATTTAATTATTTTTATTATTAATATTTTTAAAAATATATCTATCAAATCCAAATTAAACATTGACAATATTACAAATATCTCTCAAACCTTGAGTTAGAAAACACCTATTAATGGAATAAGAATTATCTCATTCTTTCTCTCTATATATATATGTTTAATGTTAAAATCACTTACTCTAACATGCATGTTGAAAAAAATGATGTATAATCCATATTAAACTTTTGTTTATTATTCTTATTTTTAAAATCATATATGTCAACTCGATCTTAAAAATGAAATATATTACACATCTCCCTAGTAATGGGAAGTGAAAATTTAAGAATATTTTTAACATAATTTACTTATTTTCCTTTAATATGGACATTGAAATATTTTATTTATGAAGGCCAATAAAATATTTTTTGTTATTAAAATATATATTTTTAAATATTACATGTAAAATAAACAAAAAAATGTATTAAACATCATGTAAAGTCAATAATATTTTTTTTTTATCAATTCCATATTAAGTAGTGAAGAATGTACATATCTCCCTTGTACTAAAAAGTAAATTATTTCATTTGCTTTCAATTAATTTTTCTCTTTATGTAAAGTTGATCTAAAATTAAGGTGGAAATTAAAGTAATTTTTTTTATGGTGGATATCAACTTTTTTGGTTATTACTATTTTTAATTTGTTAATGTAAGTATTAATTTATTATTTTTAAATGTAACTTTACCTTTGTAGAGTGCCACTCGGAGCAATGACTTGGAACTTAAGTAAATAAATCAAGGGTGGATCTAAATACAAGTTTCTTTAGTCTATGTCACAATATAAATTATTCAAGGATATAAACACATTTAGTTAACAACGTTCCTCATTGTGCTATACCTCCAATTATCATTTCAGAGTGAGATAGATTCCTTTGACTATGTTATCAATGGAATCCTCACTTAGCATGAAAATTTGGTTTCCTATCATATTAAAACACTATCAGACATTTTTCATAGATATTCCATCTATGACAAGGTAATGTACTCCCTTTTGCATACATGCTAATAGTGGAAGCATTATATTCTAGGAAAGGAAACCATCACCCACATTGATCACAAGCTACTACAATTATTGTGAATAGGGAGACTACATAATGACCACCATTATAATTTTTCAACCTACTTTAAACTATTCGAATTGAACATTAAGAATAAAAATGGTAGAAAAAAACATATCACAGAATGTCTGAGTTATGCCCTAGTTAAGGTGCTCATTATAGTTTTTAATTCGTATGGGATCAGAATATCCATATTTCCCCAATTATATGTGAATAGTTTATTCTTCACTACAATGTATCAAATATTAGTTGTAGGTAAAAAATTTCTAGACCTTCACTTACACGATTTACTTGTGCTATTAGGGTCATATGTGTGTTCCTTCAATTGAGCATGTAGAGTTGATTTTGGAGGGACATTATAGTTTGCTGAAAAGTTATTCTAGTGTAAAGAAGACAATAAAAAAGGTTCATAAATAATTATAATAGAAAAAAATATAACAAAACATCAATAAGTAATTCATATCATGCACTATTTGTGCCATTGTTGAACCCTCTATTAAGAGGTAAGGGTTATACAATCCTCCACCCAACTTAAATAAGCCTTGACAGCTACTCCCCATTGTTACATGTCAAGTTTACTTGCACTAAGCATGGCAAATATTTTCACTATGTGGTTGTCGATAGATTCTCTAAGATGGCCATTTTAGCAGAATGCAAGAAGTGTATCAAAATTCCAACCATTTTTGAAATCTTCTTTGAATGTGTTTCAATTCATTTTGAGCTACCATAAACCGTTATTTCAAATAGGGATAGTAGGTTCATCACTACCTTCTAATCTCACATGTGACCTCTAATGGACACCAAGTTGACAAAATCAATTTCTTTCTACTCCTAAATAGATGGACATATAGAAAAGTAGTTAATAAGATTATTGTGCATATCTTGGACATGTAGAGCTCATAGCATTCATTCACATGGGATGAAATCCTCCACATATTCAACATGGATAAAAAAATCCATCCACAAATCTATTGGTCACAACCCTTTTCATGGGTGTTTACGGTTCCAACTATTGTGACCCATTGATGTAGAACTTCCCATTATATTTTCATACGAAGAGTCCTCCCATGCCTATCCCAAGGTAGATAGAGAAACAGATATGTTGAATAGATCTAACATATCTAGAAATAATTTCATGATATAACAAAGAAAGAAAATTCCAAGTGTAAGTAGAAACATCACTGACATCAAGTTTCATACAAGTTTTAGGTTGGTGATAAGGTGTGATTGCATTTCTAGAAATATGGAATCGCGAGCCCTAGAGAAAAACCTAAACCACTCATATATAGGCCTTACACCATCATTAATGTTGTGGGTGAAAAATTATTTCAAATGAGTGTCTCCCCTTTCTTTGGCATAAATTATTTAATATGGAACTACTTGAAGCATGTTTTCCACCTTTATTCAACACAATGGAGGTGGTTGATAATTTGGACGCTATTGAACTCATCTGTGACCACATTAAATAAGTTACAATTGAGGATATCATGGATGCCAAGATGAAGGGAATCAATAGAACATATAACTCTAATATCATATTTTCAAAATAAGACATTAGATTCCTCACCAAACTAAGTGGCTCACTAGGAGTCAAAATTATTAAATATTTTCCCATGTTTTGAGGAAAATTTACATAATGGGGATTGTTTTCTTTAACAAGTACAACATTGTGTATTCCATATAAGGAATATATGTATATTATTGATAGTTTCAACATCCGTCATGTCACTTGCAGGAATTGAGCTTGAGTGGGGAGGATTACGTTCCTTCCTCTCAACCACCCAGACTAACCCCAATTGACAACATGATGGGATCAATGCTTCCCAGGTAGGGAGGATTAACTGAAGTGAACACCCACATATTTCATTAACTCAACATTGTTCTCTATCTTGGTGATTTCTATATTTAAAACACTCAGGGTATTTTTTAGGCCTTAAATAATGCTTTTTTTTCATTTAGGGGGTTGGGATTGTAATGGCTTTCCTTGACCTACTAGTAATTGTAATTCTTATATAGATATTTTGAACGAGATATTGTGCATCCTAAACATAGATTGTATGCAATATTTTTTCACCTAGGAAGTTCACATAACAAATAACCACATTAGGGCATAGAATATCTCAAGCTCTTTGTCTCCTAGTGTTAATGTCATATGCCTAGGGATCTTGGTTTTGTTAGTCTTGCTATGTATCTAAGGTCAAAATTTGTAAATATAAGTCACAATCACTTGACTATTGTTGTTCCAAGAGGTCTAGGTCTAGATTTGGTATCATGTAAGGCTTTTCATTTTGATTAGAAAAGGAAATTTACAATTCTATTTTTTTCCCTACAAAGGGAAAACATGGAAAGACTTTGGTCACTTGAAAAAGGTACAAAATTCATGTTACAAGTATTTTGTTAGTGTGATTTGGTTAGTCCCATTTTAAGTCATAGTTAGTAGGACACCTATGTTTAGAAATAATGTCTTCATCAAAGTAATCATGTAATGACCATGACACATATTTGGAGGATTTTTTATATAAGTTTGGATGTCATTTCAAAAGGAAAATTTATGAGCTCAACAGGGGATAATGGTGAGAAAACAACCATTTCAATTCGCAATGCGTTGCGTTTTCAGAAAAAATGTTGTGCATTCATGATGGTCTCTCTAGACGATGATCCACATTCACTCATGTTCCAAGCCATTCAAGGTGATCATTTAAACCTTCCTTATTATCCCTTAGCGCTAAAATCTTCATTATCTACATTGGAAAGCTCGAGTGGCTCATTTATTTCACTTTGAAAGGGATGCAAGGGCATTACAAGTCCACAAAATGCTCAAATTACCGCATATCGATGGTCAAAATCTTATCACGGGTGAAAATTTGGTTTTCTCTTTGTCCTTTAGTCATGATATGTTATATTCCCAATTCGCCACTGTTACTTGGAATATTGTAACTGCTCCATTTTTTAAATAAAAAAGTAGGGAGGACAATAAAACATATCCCAGTGTGAAAAGAGATTGGATTAGGAGGACAAATAAAGCCACTTTGGTGTGAAAGAGGGGAAAATCAATGAGCTAGATCGATTTGACCAAGTCAAAAATGTTGTTACAAGACGAGGGAAACCAACTAGAGTAGCGCAGCTTTGAAAGGGGAATCTTCTCAAGGAAGTCACATCATCAATGAGTGGTGTCAGGGGTGAGGAAGCTCACCAAGGATAAGAAGGAGGAGATAGCAGCAAGGAAGGCATTGAGTAATCATCTTTGTTTGGTCTTTTGACTGATTACAAGCTCCATCTATTTAGCTGTAGTTGCAGCACTATTTAGTGCAAAGAATTCTCATGTGGGAATTCCATCTTCACCTTGGTCTAGCTGATTGGGAGATCTAAGGGGAAGGTCTTGAGCTCAATTTTCATCATCTATCTTGAGGATATCCATTCTGCATCATATATAGTGTAGTCACTCCTATTAATTGCATCATTTTTGTAGTAGCAGCAGCTGATGGGTCATACCCTCCTATTTTGTGCTTCTTTTGGAGGAGGACATGTCTATTTCACTCTGGGAGGTCTATTCAGGAAGGCATTGGGCCATTTTCTGTATTATTCGTCTATTTCAGATCACATTCAGTATTTTATAATACATAGTTGCTGGGTACAACGTTATTTTCTGCAATGCTGCATTTTATGTTGCTATTTTGTGAGAAACCCTTGCCGGGATGTTCCGATGTGCTTGTAAAGGACGTCAAACCTCTCATTTCTGATTCTATGATTAATGAAAGCTCTAGATATGTATGAAATCATATTTTTTTGTAGATTCCATAATAAAAATTACGTTTTTGCCGTCTTCAGGAATTATATTTTGTGAAGTTGTGGGATTGGGGTGTTTTTGAGCATATATGAGCTGGGGAGATCTGTTTAGTGTAGCTAGAATGATTTTCTTCTGATGAAATTTCATATTTAAGATACATACAACATATATAAGAGGATACAGGTCCTATAATGCATTTTTATTGCATGTTCTTCCTTATACAACGTCCTCATTGAAGATACTGCAGAAATTCCTTAAAAGGAATATTATAGTGGTATCAGAGCTCTGCTCTTGCCTCAGCTTGTGGGGGAAATTATATTCAGCATGGAGGAGGAAGATATTTTGAATCTCCTACTGCAAACCCTGCAGAAAATTTCAAGGGACCTCAAGGAGATGAGACATGAAGGGGATTCTATAGGGTTTTTCCATGAGGCAAGCACTAGCACTGCAGTTGGAATGAGGGATTTAGATGCACCACAACGCTCTAGCATGCCTTCATTTCTAACTAAAGGAGATAATAAGGGAACCCTGGGAGAGTATTTTGAAGAATATGAATTCCAATAAAAGAGCACTTGAGCTTTCAGGAGTTTTGTCGAATCAAGGATGGAAGGAGGGATAATCCTCGTCAAAAGGGGGATAAATTGATGTAGGGATCATCCCTATAGCATATTATGGTAGGGTTCTTCTTGCCCACATTTTAAGGGACACCTAAGTGCTCAGCCAAGGCTTGGGTGGAGAAGTTGGACACATACTTCCAGCCCAACAAGGTTTCTGAAATAGAAGCCATCAAGATAGTTGCACTGCACTTGGAAGGGGAGGCTCAAGAATGGTGATTTCATGGACTAGCCACACTTGGGCATCATCAAATTACTTCATACTTAGCTTTCACCAAGAAGCTAGGGGAGAGATTTGATCCAAGAGATCCGAAGGCCCATTTTGTTAAGATTTCCAAGCTCACACAAGAGGGAGACCTTGAGGATTATATTGCTGAGTATTTACAGCTTTCGGTGATGGTATCCAACCTCATTATGAGCAGGAAGGTATGCATGTTTATTAAGGGGATGGCTGAACCATTTCAGGGGTTGGTGAAATCCACTAAACCAACCACACTCCTTGAAGCCATGGAGAAAGCTAGAGACCTCCAACACATCCTGCCCAGGGCAAGGACATTATTGTAGCAGAAGACCTACTCAGGACAAAAGAATACAATCCATGTTTTGGAGAGAGAGTATGTTGTAGGAAGGACACATCATGTCAAGACCTTCTCCAAGAAGGAGGTCAGCATTGTACCATCCATAGAAGACTTTGTTGCAAGAGGGGGAGCTATTGCAGCATTAAGAGGGGTCCCAAAATATTTGACTTTGAGGGTGAGAGGTACTAATATGGGGCAAAGAGTCTATGTGTTAATAGATAGTGGGGCTACTCATAACTTTATTGATGCACAACTAGTACAAAGGAGAGGAATCCACATGGAGGAGTTTGAGGGATTCTCAATTTTGGTCCCAGGAGCTATTACCCTGCAGTGTGCCAAGTATGTTCTGGCAATAACCATTACCATGGGGACTTACACCTTGACAAACCACTTCTTTATGGTATACATTCTAGACTCCAATGTCATATTGGGAGTCCAGTGGTTAATCACTCTTGGGAGAGTTACCAGTAATTGGATAAATTTCGAGATGGAATGGACAGGAAGGAAGGATGGCCACTATCAAAAGATCAAGGGTATAAACACATACTCCCCTTAGGTTGTTTCAGCACATATGATGGAGGAAGATCTGCGTGGAGGGGATGTTGAATGGCCAGTGGAGCTGCATATATCAGAGGTAAGGGACAAGGTTTCACCAGTGCATCCAAATTTTCAAAATCTCTTGGACCGATATTCTACAGTATTTGGAGATATCCCACCTGGGAGACCTCCTGACCGAGGGTTTGAACACACCATTGAGTTGGAACAAGGGATCCAAGAAGTAATCACCACTCCTTATAGGCACCCCAAGGCTTATAGGGATGAGATCGAGAGGGCTATCCAAGAGATTCTAGCTCTAGGACACATCCGGCCTAGTACTAGCCCTTTTGCTTCTTCGGTGGTCTTGGTAAAGAAGAAAGATGGCACATTAAGGATGTGCATTGATTATAGGGCCTTGAAAAAGAAGACCATGAAGAAAAGGTACCCTATACCCAGGATCAATGAACTCATGGATGATTTGAGGGGATCTAAATACTTCTCAAAGATTGATTTGAGATCCAGGTATCATCAAATCAAGGTGAGGGAGAAAGATATCCCCAATACAATGTTCAAATGTCACTATAGGAATTTTTAGTTTTTGGTAATGCCCTTTGGATTAACCAATGCCCCAGCAACTTTCCAATCTTGCATGAACCACATCTTCCGTGGTCATTTGATAAAGTTTGTATTGGTATTCTTTGATGACATTCTTATCTACAGCCGCACTTGGGAGGAACACTTGTAGCATATTGAGACAATTTTACATATCCTCAAGGAGCAGCAATTCTATGCCAATCTCTCCAAATGTGAATTTGGCCTCAAAGAGATGTTGTATTTGGGGCACATCATAGGAGTAGATGGAGTGAGGGTACATGAGGAGAAGATCCAGGCTATCAGAGATTGGCCTGAACCCAGAAATGTTACCGAACTTAGAGGGTTTGTGGGCATATGCACTTATTACCGGAAGTTTATGAAAGGATTTTCACAATTAAAAACACCACTCACAGACTTGAGAAAGAAGGGAGCTTTCCATTAGACACCTATAGCGCAGAGGGCTTTTGATAAGCTCAAAGAGGTAATGAGTAGTTGTCCTGTTTTGGTTTTTCTTGAATTTTCTCAACCTTTTTTTCTAGAATGTGATGCATCAGGTGAAGGTATTGGGGCAGTCTTTAAGCAAGGTGGGCATCCTATAGCCCTTGAGAGTAGGAAGATGCTACCTCATGAGAGGTTATACCCCATATATGATAAAGAGATGTTGAATATCATGCATGCATTAGCCAAATTCCAGCAATAATTGGTGGGGAATAAGTTCAAGGTGAAAACTGACCATAACAATCTTAGATTCTTCCTGGAATAGAAACAACTCCAAGAGAGACAACAAAAGTGGGTGAGAAAAATCCAAGCTTATTATTTTGACATAAATTATGTCAAGGGGAAGAGAAATGTAGTAGTTGATGAACTATCAAGGAGGCCTACAACACTGTCTTTGAGGGGCATGGACGCAGATTGGAAAGCTCAACTTTTAGTTAAGTATTCCAAAGATGAATTTGCATGTGAGATACTTGATGGGGTGGTATCAGATGAGAGTTTTAAAGTAATGGATGAGGTCATCTATTACCGGGACCAGATCTTCTTGGCTAAGAATTCCAAGCTCAAGGAGAAGATCTTATTGGCATCACATGATTCCCCACTTCTCAGGCATGAAGGTTTCAAAAAGACTTACAAAGCTATAAGAGAGAGATTCTCACGGAAGGGTATCAAGGCGGATGTGCTCCGACATGTCATAGAATGCACCATTTTTCAGCAGAATAAGGGAGAACACACCCACCCTGCTGGGTTATTGCAGCTGCTACCTATTCTAGATGGGAAGTGGGAAAGTATCTCTATGGACTTCATCACCGGCTTACCAACAATACAGGGTAAGGATTGTATCTTTGTCATTGTTGATAGACTAACAAAGTACTCTCATTTATTTTCAATTTATGCACATTATACTGCTTCACAGGTAGTTGAGCTCTTCTTCAGAGATGTATTTAAACTCCATGGTCTCCCAAGGACCATAGTGAGTGATTGGGACAGCCGCTTCATGGGTGGCTTTTGGCAAGAACTGTTCTGGTTGGTGGGGACTGATTTGACACCAAGCACTAGCTATCACCCCAAAACCGATGGATAGACTGAGAGAGTGAGGCTACCTGAGGAACTATGTAGCAAGGCAACAGAGAGCTTGGTTGCGTTGGCTCCACTTGGGAGAGTATTGTTACAACACTATTCACCATATTTCTATTGGCATGAATCCATTTTGGGCCTTATATGGGTATGAGGCACTCTCATTTTCTGAGGTTATGTTTGGGGCAAGTAAGGCTCCAAGGGCAAAGGAATCGATTTAGGAGAACCAGGACATACTCAGGGCACTCAAGGAAAACATTGCTACTACCCAGAACCACCAGAAGATGTATGCAGACTGTCGTTAGATAAAAATACAATTTGAGGTGGGATATCTTGTCTATCTGCATATTCAGCCTTACAAGTAGTCCAAACTCAAGGAGAAGGGAGCTGAGAAGCTCAAACCACATTTCTATGGGCCATATACGGTGACCAATTGTATCAGTAAGGTAGCATATGAGTTGGAGCTTCCTAAGGGGAGCAAGATCCACAATATCTTCCATGTCTCTTGCCTCAAGAAGGCCATTGGGAGGAATGTAGATGCCAACATGGATCTCCCCCATATTGATGATGAGGGCCACCTAACTTTGTAGCCAGAAGCAATCTTAGACACAAGGGAGAGGTAGCTAAGAAATAGAGTCGTCAAGGAATATCTGATTCAATGGAGGAATCTACCAGATGAGGATGCCACTTGGGAGGGAGAGAAAATCTTGCATCATCCTTCTTTACTGTTGCTTTTTGGAAATAAAATTTTCAGCGGGGAGGACTGTAATATTCCCAATTAGCCACTGCTACCTGGAATATTATAACTGCTCCATTTTTTAAATGAAAAAGTAGGGAGGACAATAAAACATATCCCAGAGTGAAAAGAGATTAGATTAGGAGGAAAAATAAAGCCACTTTGGTGTGAAAGAGGGGCAAAGCAATGAGCTATATCCAATTGACCAAGTCAACAGTGCTATTACAAGAGGATGGAAACTAATTAGGGTAGCACAATTTTGAAAGAAGAATCTTCTCAAGGAAGTCACATCATCAATGAGTGGTGTCCGGGGTGAGGAAGCTCACCAAGGATAAGAAGGAGGAGATAGCAGCAAGGAAGGCATTGAATAATCATGTTTTTTTGGTCTTTCGACTGTTTTCAAGCTCCAGTTGTTTATTTTTAGTTGCAGTACTATTTAGTGCAAAGAATTCTCATGCGGGAACTCCATCTTCACCTTGGTATAACTAATTGGGAGATCTAAGGGGAAGGTAATGAGCTCAATTTTCATCATCTATCTTTAGGATGTCCATTCTGCATCATATACAATGCAGTCACTCCCAGTAATTGCGTCATTTCTGCTGTAGCAGCAGTTGCTGGGTCATACCCTCCTATTTTGTGCTTGTTTGGGAGGAGGAGGTGTCTATTTCACTCCGGGAGCTCTATTGAGGAAGACCTTGGGCCAATTTCTATATTATTCATCTATTTCATATCAAATTCATTATTTTCTAATACAGAGTTGCTAGGTACATCGTTATTTTCTGCAGTGTTGCATTTTATGTTGCTATTTCTCCAGAAACCCTTTGCAGGGATGTTCCGATGTGCTTGTAACGGAGGCCAACCCTCTCATTTCTGATTCTATGATTAATGAAAGCTCTAGATATGTATTAAATCATATTTTTCTATAGATTCCCTAATAAAAATTAGGCTGTTGCAGTCTTCAACAATTCTATTTTGGGAAGTTGTGGGATTGGGGTGTTTTTGAGCATATATGAGCTGGGGAGATCTTTTTAGTGTAGCTAAAATGACTTTTTTTTATGCCATTTCATATGTAAGCTACATATAGCATATATAAGAGGATCCAAGTCCTGTAATTCATTTTTATTGAATGGTTTTCCTTATACAGTGTCCTCATTGAAGATACCATAGAAATTCTTAAAAAGGAATATTACATGATAGAACTCTGAAATTGTATTTAAAATCTAGTGCAAACTGTTTATAACTTGTAAAAGAAATAAAATTTTCATCTCTTCTTTTCTGGAATTTGTTGCGTTGTTTTCCTTCTCAGCATTGTGTTTTCATCCCAACCCGTTGTGAATCCATAGAGTGGGACATTTCCCTCTTTTCTCACTTCTAATTTTACTTTTCGTTGTGTGAGAGTTCTGATGAAAATTTTTGCCTTCGTCAAAAGACTGTAACAATTCTTTTCCCTTTAAATTTATGCTCAAAGTTGTTTAAATCTCCAATTTCATTCACGTTGTGGTTTTGTTTTGTGCATTGCGACTATCACTAGTTTAATTTCTTGCCAATAGTTACAAAATTCTTAGGACTTTAGGGTTTTCCTAAGAAGTTTATAGTTGTCAATATTGGTGTGATTTTTAGGTGTATCTTAAGACATTGTCACAATATTTGAAGCACCCCCATTGTCTCCTAAAAAAGTTTTTAATAACCTTATAATATCAATTGCTGCAATAGTTAAACTATGTCAACATCATAGAAAAAATACACAAAGGGGGAGCCATTGTACATTTTGAACCACAAGAAATCACATCCATCAACGTAGATCCAACCATCATGATTTATTTTGAACAATTTGGGTGTATGAGATTCTGTGAAATAATTCAGGCATATCATTTTCAGTTGACAAATCAATTTTCTAGGGGTTTTGATGGTGTGCAAGAAAAAGTGGGAAGTGTGACTTTTCCAGTCTCAACTCAATCAATAGTTGAGGCCACTGAAATCCATTTTAGTGGATAGGAATGGTTTAACGGAATGGATTTTTATTTGGTTTCTTTCAAAGACTTTCTCAAGCCAAAACACGAGAAAGAGTATGCTTCATCTGTTCCAAGGAGTTATTTACAATATCATTATAGAAAAAATTTGGAGGTCATCCAAAGGTACTTCACGTGTAAGGGCAGATTAAATAAGGTGTATCACTATCACATTAGGCTCTTAATTCATTTCATTGACTTGAAAACTATGAATCTTCCCTATTATATGTTTAATATTATATCTAATATGGGTGACCGAGTTCAAAAAAAAGGAAGTCAAGTTGAGTCTAGTTTATTTCAATTTTCATTAACTAAATTTCTAGTAATGAATGAGCTTGAGAAGAAGGAGTAGAAATTGAAGTAATTCTTGGTTTCTTTAGTTTTGGAAGCACAATGTTCAAATAACCAAAATACTAAGAAAGACACTCCTTAAGTTGTGGTTGAGGAAGCTTCACCTGTAGCAAAAAGCTTAGTCAAGAAACCTTTCTCTAAAAGAAAACCAGTTGGTGAGAAAAGTGCTAAGAAGTTATAATTTTCCGTGAGGTAGCAAAGGTGGTAAGGGTGCCAAGAAAAAGAGATGCAACCAATATATTACATTTGGTTCCTCCATCATCACCTATTCAAGTTATGAAATGAGAGAGCACACAAAGAGAAGTGGGAATTGATGAAAAGGATAAAAAAATTGGGGAGTTACAAGATCAGTTGGAAAAGGCCCATGTGACAATAACTTACTTGCAACATGAGAATAGGGATCTTAGGCATAAAGTGTCTCAAGAAAATATGTAGCCTAGAAGAGAAGAGTCATCAAAGGAAACATTGGCACATGTTTCCAAAGGAAAAGGTAAAACGGTCATTAATATCAAAGAGTTGGAAGAGCGAGTTGAGTATTCAAGGAGACCTAGGACTAGGTATGTTGCCAAGGTCCATAAGCAAGAAAAGGAGAATGTTCAGCCTATGGTTTTTTATGAGCAGAAGGAATTTGAGAAGCTACCTAAACAACTTGAAGGAATACAACATCAAGTAGAACAACTAACAGATAAATATCACAAGGATAAGTTGACCTTGTTTAAAGAGGTAGAGGTTTTTATGTGAGTCCTTGAGAGGACTAAGTATAAAATGAAGTAGAACTAGCCTCTACATAGGCAAGTGAAAAAATTATATGTACAAAACTTGGTCCTAAAAAGATGACTCAGGTTTTTGAAGAAGAAGCTTAGTGAAGTGAAAGAAGTTGGAACTTAGAGGAAGATAAGTAAGTTGGACTTACATACATAGGCTATTAGAAAGGTGAATCTCGAATAGGAAACCTCAACTCATCTCGAAAACTTTGTTTTTATCTCAAGAGATCAAAAAAGGAAATTTTTGATGAAAATTGCAAAAACCAAGCAAGGGGCTTGTTGCGCTTTTCATATATAAATTTTGATAATTGTGGGATAATGAAGTTGCAAGTTTTGAAATAGTGAGGGACTTCTATGAAGGTTCCAACATTGATTTTTATGTTTCAAACATTTCACATTAAGTGAAAGTCACCATGTGTTCAGTTTTAGGAGGTATTGTAAAAACAAACAGTGTGTTGCGAAAGTAGGGAACAGGTCAAAGCGATGTCTGCAGCCGTTTTGAATCTTTTTTAGAAGCTCTAGAAGCATCATAGGGGTATTTTAAGCATACCTATTTGCTTCATTTTGATGGAAATGGGCCGTAACTATTTAGGGCATGGAAGCCACTTTGTTTTGTTGTGAAACTACCTAATGCACCGTGAGCCTAGAAAAGCAGGTCCATTTTGTTTCAAATTTCTAATTTTTTATTTCTAGTAGTGGTTTAGATTATGTAAATAGGTGAAAAATTATCCTAGGGATTGTGTTTAATATTCATTAGCTATTATTCTAAGTTATTGATGTTTTAGACTTCGATTGGTTGTAAGGAAAATTGCTCCTATTTTCATTATATGCACTAATTTTTGGATGTCTCTAGTTAAAAGTTGGTTTTGGTCAATGAATTCGACCACCTAGGGTAGGAGATCAAATATTTGATGATGTATAGAGATAGAAATATCATTGTAAGTGGTTTTGTTGGTTTAGATTAGAGAAGAAAGACTTTTGTGCACTATATTTTTGAAAGATTTTTCTAGTGAATGAATGAAATAGAAGGTGATTTGTAGGGATTATAGTGTCAGAAATTTGTCGGTTTTGTGCTCCTTTGATATTGTAATTTATATTTGTGTTTACATATCTTTAATGTGCATCTTCTTTCATTGAAAAAAACAATATGTTTGATTCATAATTCATCTTTAATGATGATCTATTTTAGTTTTCCAAGTTATCAATTTTTTCAACTTAAAGCAACGCTTTAGAATTCATCCATGGTTTGATGATCTAATTTTTTTGTCTTTCACCATTTCCACATTCACCTCCTACAACAATTTGATCTAAATCCACCACCAAAGATGCCTACCTTTCCCCTATGGAGAAACCCTCTATTTTTCCATCATCTCACTCAAAGAAATCTGATTTTACATGACTCCAAATCCAATGGATCTATCTATTTTCTTATCAACATACATTTAAACAATCAAACATTTTTGAGATTACTAGCTAGCCCAATATCCTTTTGGTTGAGTAACCTAAGTGAGAGAGCCCTCTCGAGGTTAGAGGGGCTAGATTATGGCCTAAACTGGTTTTTGGTTACCTCTTAGATTCCTTTTTTCAGCCTAGGGAAATCAGAGAGTACTAACACCTAGGGTTAGGTTTTTGCTTCTTAAGCTTTAATACTTTATGATAGAAGACAATTTTAGGTTTCATATAATTTCATCTTGCAAACAAATGTTGTTGAAACTTCCCACTTTAGAGATAAGCTACCCCCATTCCAATTAGTTTATATTTCTCTACATTTTATAGTCTTTTCCTATTTGTTTGATAAATAGAATTTGGGTGTAATTTTATTATGTTTATATAATAGTTTTATTTTCATGTTTCCATTCATATTCTTACCTCTCATTTCATTCTCTATAAAGCGTAAATCCTCCATACTAGACCATGATGAACCAAAATCAGCCTTAGTCAACTTAAGTCAGTCATTGTGATGGTCTACAATGTTCAACTATAGATAATCATGGAAAAATGATACCATAGTAAAACATGGTCAAAAACTTCATACATAAGAAACTCCAATCAACATGGTTATGTATACTCAACATATTCATCTTTGCTCAACCATAAGCAATCATTTTCAAGAAATTTCAACTATGATAGATAATACTTTAATATAGCTAAGTATAGTATTATGGCCAGCCAAATTTTATCTTAATGATTTACCCAATAGGACTTCAAAATTTTTAATTTAATTATTACATGGGTGGTAGAGATTTAACCTCTACTAAATATTCTAGAATATTCTTAGTAGTAGTCACAAATCAGAAGTCAAGACTTATTTCAAAAGTACTTTTGTTTTTCTTCTCTTGGAATTAAATGATATAATTCAATTGATCAAAATTTTATAGGAACAATTTTCATATGATATTTTTGGGGCATGCCTTATTGATAGCCCATAATATTGTAACAAAATCTCTCCATGGTAAAATGGAGTGAATGTCCATGGCTAAGAATCTTGTTACATAGTTTTTTAACTAGAAATTGCACCAGATGTGACAAAGGAAATGTCATAAGACATAAAAGAGAGAAGAATCCTGAAATATAAGAAATCATTGAATGATAAAAATTTGTAAACAAAATGTCATTCAAGAAAATATTCAATGAAGACGGCTAATTAGGTACAAGGGATGGCAATTTGGTTTTAAAATAGTAAATTCAACTTTTCCTAACTCTATTTTTTCATTTTACATTCACCGATATGAAACATTTATTCGAAAAAAAATGCAGTCCAATCAAACCTATGGATGCAAGTTGTAAGTTGGAAGGTTCATCCCATAAGAGATTCAATGGTTTCTAAGCAAGATATCTGTAGTGATTTTGGTCAATTTTAGTAAAGGTCAGAGAAGCCATCAGGTTCAGTAATAATTTTGTCTTTCATTGCAAATTTGATGTACGTTAGGGGTTGTCTATTGAAAAAATTAAAATAATTAATTATGTGGAATGGAGAAATATATAGATTGTGTCATGTCCCAATTTTTATTTTGATAATAAGGCATTAGAATCTAGTTTTTAAAAATATTCTTCTGTTTAATAAAAGCCAAACTACAAGATTGTTGCTCTATCCCAATTTTAATATTGATAAGAATAATAATGTCGAAGTAATGGATGTTTTTATTCATAATACTTCTATAAATCAATCCACATAGTTTCAAAAAAATTCTAAGTTTGAGAAATGCTCAAAATCGATTGTGAAAAACTCTTCAATAAACGAATAAATTATTGATCGATTTTTGGAGATATTTCACCAGACAAACTCGCTTTTCAGCGCCAGTTATACACCAGGAAATAAATATATAGAATTTAATTAATCAATGTCAGTTATGATTGGGAGTGGGATAAGTAGTAGGTAATGGCATCGTCCTCCTCTGCACTCCAACAAAAAAACCACCATCTATATGCGCGGTCAAGTTGTAAGTGAGTTTTGGAGCTATCTCACACGAATCTATGGGCAGTCGCAATCTGAAAATGGAAATGACAGTGGCCCAAACATATTTCATCTGAATGAACGCCATTTCTTTGCCCAGACAAACACGAGCTCTGCCTTGGAAAACAACGACTTTGAAAGGACTTTGAGGAACGAAATGGCCCTTTTCGTTCACCCATCTCTCGGGCTTGAATTGGAGACATTCAGCGCCCGAGATAGCCTCCATTCGACCCATGGTGTATTGATGATAAATCACCCGATTACCTTTTCCCACCAAATTCCCATCTGGTAGGACTTCATTGTCGACAATGTGCTTGGAGTCGAAGAGGACCGGCGGATGAGGTCTCGTCGACTCACAAAGTGAGGCGTGCAGTTAATGCATGTTTTGCATCTCCTCGTAAGAAAATAGAATGCCATTATAGGAAGAGGAATCTTTATCTTGTGCTCTTCTTGCAACTATGAGATTGGCTACTTCCCTGTAAATGGCTTCCTATACGTTAGGATGAGAGGATAACAACGAGAAGAGCCATGTTAATGCCGAAGACATGGTGACTTTGCCGGCCAACATGAAACTAATGATCATATCTCACAGAAATTCATCTGAAATAGTGTGGTCCTCGCGTTCGAAGCCCATGTCGGTGGCAATGGGCATATAATTTGCATTTCCTTTGCTGAAATCCATGAATTTGCATCAACCCAAAGCCAAGGCGAAGAACAAGAAAAACAACACTGAACACCCTGACATTGATTCAATTAAATTTCAGATTAACCAAAACAAATACCTGTTCAACTATGATGATGACACCTCACCCTCTGCGAGCGAAGAGGAAATGCACGGATTTGGCTCTGCTGATGGTTCCTTCGATGCAGAACCACTAACAGATGATTTTATCAAGGGGGACTTGCCTAACGATAATGATTAAGATGAAAGCAAGTTCTTTTAAAGCTGTCTGTATTGGTTTTGAGAAGAAACTAACTGATTTAGTTTTTGAAGAAGCTGAACATTTGTCGATATGTTTGAATGCATAGGGGACAACAACAAAGAGGAGGAGCTTGACATAGAGAAACAATATTGTATTATGGATGCTGAAAAAGAACGAGAGTGGAAGAAACGCGGTTCACTGAATGTAATCTGCAAGATGGAACTCTATATGGTGTTTTCAAAACTGTATTGTAAACGAAATATTTCCAGCTACCTTTGCCGTGTTCATCCAATGAGTGAATATATTTTAATCGTTTAACATATAATCGAACAGTTTCAAGTTATGACACAAAACACATAGGAGAATTATTTTCAAATAGTAACATCTTACGATGTAAATATGTATATTTAACTCATATATTGATTTTCTTATCACCAGCCTAGATCCATCTAACTCTGGATCTATCATGCGCCGAGAGGGATCAAATCTCTCGAGGTGCAAACCTATTTTTTGAGTGCAAAACTTGAGGAAAGGTTTGCACCTTGAGAGATTTGATCCCTCTCGGCGCATGATAGATCCAGATTTAGATGGATCTAGGCTGGTTTCAGTCGGAGGCATCAATGTCACATTTTTCAGATTATTAAAATTTTTGTATATTTTTGAGATGTAAGATGGATCTAGGCTGGTTTCAGTCGTGTGCTGCCAAGGAAAATCTATCAAAGATATGATTAATTTTATTATTAATATGTAAATATATCAAATATTAATATAATAATTTTAAATATGTTAAATATTTCTGAGATTAACTTGCTCATTTTAATTTTAAATTTTCTTAGTTACCTAAGTTCGTTGAGATGATAATTATTGTTAATAACTATAATGATGAAAAATGATGAAATATTTTTTTTAAATGCAAAGTGACAATAATAGTGTTGAAAGATAGAAAATGTGAATAATAAAAACGTACTCATGTTACAATCAATCTCAAACTATTTTCTTCTACTATTCTTATTTCCTCCCTTGTTAGTTTTGTTATCTTTTCATATCGATTATATGAAAAATAAAATTTAAATCATAAACCATTTAAATCTTTAGCTCGATCTGTTGTAGTAAACATGATACCTTGTCTCTCTTGCTCTCCAATATTAATAGCTTAAATTACTATAACACAAAAATCAATCTACATTGTTAATAACATTTTGTGCTTACACTAAAATCAATGCATATTGTTAATCCAATCACTTTAATATTAATGTACCGTCATATATCCAATTACATCAAATCATAAATCAACATATACATTGAAATCAATGCATTTAATGCAAGAAATCAAATAAGATTAGAAAATAACTTCCACATTGAAATCAATGCACCTAATGCAATCAATCAAATAAGATTAGAAACCAACATCTACACTGAAATCAATGCATTTACTCAAAGCAATCAAACAGGATTAGAAATCACCATCTACACTTAAATCAATACATTTAGCTCAAACAATCAAATAGTATTAGGAATAATCTACATTGAAATCAATGCATCTAGTGCAAGCAATCAAATATAATTATAAATCGACGTCTAAATTGAAATCAACACATCCAGTGTAAGCAATCAAATAGTATTAGGAATCATCACCTACACTGAAATCAATGCATCTAGTGCAAGTAATCATATATCATTAGAAATAAATATCTACACTAAAATCGATGCATGTAGTGCAAATAATCAAATAGAATTATAAATCACCATCTCCACTTAAATCAATCCATCTACTGCAAGAAATATTCTTCCCTCTCTCCACCCTCCATCCATATCTATATCCCCATCCATCTGTTTTTTTTGGTCTCTATCTCACCCCCTAAACACACATGCTCTCACACTTCATATATATCATTCTCTTTGTCGATCACCCTCTCTCCCCATCTCTCTCTTCTTCCCTCTCTTCCCCTTCTCTCCCTCTCCCCCGCTAATATCTCTCTTTCCTCCTTTTGTCCTCTCTCTCTCTCTCTCTCTCTCTCTCCATATTCCTTATCACTCACTCTCTCTCTCTCTAGGAACCAACATCTACACTGAAATCAATGCATTTACTCAAAGAAATCAAATAGGATTAGAAATCGCCATCTACACTGAAATCAATGCATTTAGTGAAAACAATCAAATAGGATTAGAAATCATCTACATTGAAATTAAGTCATCTAGTGCAAGTAATCAAATATAATTATAAATCGACATCTAAATTGAAATCAACACATTCAGTGCAAGCAATCAAATTGTATTAGAAATCACCACCTACACCGAAATCAATGCATCTAGTGCAAGTAATCAAATATCATTAGAAATAAATATCTACACTAAAATCGATGCATCTAGTGCAAATAATCAAATAGGATTAGAAATTACCATCTCCACTTATATCAATCCATCTAGTGCGAGAAATATTCCTCCCTCTCTCCACCCTCCATCCATATCTATATCCCCCTCCATCTATTCTTTTTTGTCTCTCTATCTCACCCCCCTAAACACACGCGCTCTCGTACTCCATATATATCAATCTCTTTCTCAATCACCCCCTCTCCCCATCTCTCTCTTCTTTCCTCTCTTCACCTTCCATCTATATATCTATCTGCCCCTTCTCTCCCTCTCCCCCATTAATATCTCTGTTTCCTCCTTTTTTCCTCTCTCCCTCTCTCTCCATCTTCCTTATCACTCTCTCTCTCTCTCTAGAAACCAACATCTACACTGAAATCAATGCATTTACTCAAATAAATCAAATAGGATTAGAAATTGCCATCTACACTGAAATGAATGCATTTAGTGCAAACAATCAAATAGGATTATAAATCATCTACATTGAAACCAATTCATCTAGTGCAAGTAATAAAATATAATTATAAATCGACATCTAATTTGAAATCAATAAATTCAATGCAAGCAATCAAATTGTATTAGAAATCACCACCTACACTGAAATCGATGCATCTAGTGCAAGTAATCAAATATCATTAGAAATGTATATCTACACTAAAATCAATGCATATAGTGCAAATAATCAAATAGGATTATAAATCACCATCTCCACTTATATCAATCCATCTAGTGTGAGAAATATTCTTCCCTCTCTCCACCCTCCATCCATATCTATATCCCCCTCCATCTCTTCTTTTATGTCTCTCTACCTCACCCCCCTAAACACACACACTCTCGCAATCCATATATATCAATTTCTTTGTCAATCCCCTCCTCTCCCCATCTCTCTCTTCTTCCCTCTCTTCACCTTTCATCTATATCTCTATCTTCCCCCTCTCTCCCTCTCTCTCCATCTTCCTTATCACTCACTCTCTCTCTCTCTCCACCTTTCTCTCTCTATTTCTTTCTTCTTACCTCTCTCCTCCTCCCCCTCCAAGTCCATCTCTCTTTCCCTCCCTCTCTCCACTCTCTCACATCCTCTCTCTTCCTTCCTCTCTTTCCCTTTCTCTCCCATCTCTCTCTCCCTCTCTCTCCCTCTCTCTCTCTCTTCACCCACCAACTATGTTGGTATATCCCTCCCTCTCTCCTTATATCTCCTTCTCCCCCCTTATCTCCATCTCTCCTTATTTGTCTCTTTATCTCAGCCCCTAACATACACACTCTCTCTCTGTCTCTCCCTTGTCACTCCTTCTCTCTCTCCACTTCTCACTCTCTATATTTTTATTTCCTACATCTCTCCCCCTCCAACTCCATCTCTCTTATCGATCCCTCTGTCCTCCTCTCTCTCATCCTTCCTCTCTCTCTCTCTCCACTAAATCCCTCTCTCTTCCCTGATCTCTCTCTCTCTCTCTCTCTCTCTTCCCCCATCACTCTCCTCCTCTCTCTCATCCTTCCTCTCTCTCCCTTTCTTTCCCACCTCTCTCTCTCTCTCTTTTCCCTCCAATCTTCTCTCTTCCCCCATCTCTCTCTCTCTCTCTCTCTCTAATCCTCTCTCTTCCCCCATCCCTTTCTTTCTCTCTCGCTTTCCACCCCTCTCTCTCTCCAACTACATTACTATATCCCTCCCTCTCTCCTTCTCACTTCTTCTCTCCCCCCTTCTTTCCATACATCTTACTTTGTCTCTTTATCTCACCCCTAAATATACACACTCTCTCTCCATCTCTCCCTTATCACTCTCTCTCTCTATTTCTTCTTAGTTATGTAAACTAATGAACATAAATATTCGTAAATATAAAGCAGATTATGGAGTAAATATGAAAAGAGGTTTTATTTACTTACCATACCTCTAGTTTATTTATATTTTTATTTATTTACCATACCCCTTTTCTTTAGTATGGTATTTGGCCCATAGGCTTGTTATATAGTTAGATTTTTTTTTATAATCCTATTTGATATATTGTTATTTATTTACCTTACCTCTTTATGCCTCTTTTATATTTATTTATTTACCATACCTCTTTATATCTATTTTATATTTATTTATTTATTTATCATACTTGTTTATACCTCTTTTATATTTATTTATTTAGCCATGGTATTTGGCCCATGGTATCAATAGTAATTTGTCCCATGGTATTCGTCCCATAGGCTTCATCTAAATAAAACCTCTTTTTAAAGTTTTTTTAAATATAAAAAGGTTTATGGAATAAATATAAAAAGAATTTTTATTTATTTACCATACATCTAGTTTATATATATTTTTTATTTATTTACCATAGCTCTAGAGTAGGTATAAATTTATTTTACAAATATTTAATTAAAAGAATATTAAAAGATTTTGGATTTTGATTGTTTGTGTTGAATTAACTCTTTTCCTTTGATTTAGGAAATGGTATTGACTTTAGTAAAGAGTAAAAATGTTTAAAATTTTACTTAATTTGGAAATTCAATGTGGTAATTTTTTTTGTTAAAGGTAAATTTATGATCCATTCAAATTCACGTATATAATTTACTATCCATTCAAATTATATAAATAATACATAATTGTATTAGAATATATCTTCTAGCACAATGCGATTTTTTTTTTTTTTAATTTAAAACTGAAGCCGACAATTTGTATGAGGACGTGACACCCCTGACATTGGGGTCATATTGGGCTGTAGATGCACCTCTCGGCGCAATCATTAATAATAATAATAATTTAAAGTAATTCAAAAAGATTGAAAATAATTGTGATAAATAAAAAACTCAAGTTTAGTTCCCATAAAAATTTCATAAAAATATAATAAAAAATAGAAATAGTAATCCAATAAAATACTTTTTTTTTCAGAAAAAAAAACAACTATATTATATGTATAAAACAGTACATTCATTTGTATCTAACAACCATAGATAGTAAGATGATCAAACCTATGCATGTGGAGATAAATGTAACATGATACCATTCATATCAATGCACTGATTATAGTTATATTTATATTTCAATTTACATACCGAATCCGCACATAATTAAATAGTGCTACATGTTATTAAATAATGCTTTAACGTGGAGTGGCCACGTATATAAAGTAGGGAGTAGGGAAAAAGTAGGGAAAAGTAGGGAGTACGGATTTTTGGGGGTGATTGTGTTTTTTCTTTTCTTTTTAAATGTTGGATGCTATATCAGATAATGTAGTAGTTCCTTAATGTTCCATATATTCCTTGGCTAATTTTTGTAATTTTGAAGCCTCAACAGAATACATCATCTAATTTTTGTAATTTTGAAGCTGAACAGAATACATCCAGCAGCACGAGTGTTAGCAGCAGGAAGATCATCATCCCCGAGTGATAAACGGAGAGTGTGGCGCGTAAGCGGAGTCCAAACAGCTGCGTTAGGGCGGGACAAAGATAGTGAGTCCAGATAGCTGGAAGAGAGCGGGACAAAGATAGTGAGTGCAGACAGCTGCGAAAGGGCGGGACGAAGATAGTGATTGCTGAAAAGGATGGACATGAAAATGGAGAAGGCGAGTTCAAGATTCAAGAAGGTCTGTGTTTTCTGCGGAAGCAGTTTGGGGAAGAAAAGTAGCTATCAAGATGCCGCCGTTGAGCTGGGAGAGGAGCTGGTAAATCGTCTGGATTTGCCTTTAATTTTTAGGGTTTTGATTGCTTTCTCCCTCAAATCCCTTTTTTCTAGCTTGCTTGAATAGAATTGTCCTCTGCTTAAATCCTTTTTCTTTACTTTTAATTCTTAGGCATAGAATTGTCCTCTGCTTAAATCCTTTTTCTTTTCTTTTAATTCTTAGGCATAGAATTGTCCTCTGCTTAAATCCTTTTTCTTTTCTTTTAATTCTTAGGCATAGAATTGTCCTCTGCTTAAATCCTTTTTCTTTACTTTTAATTCTTAGGCATGCAGTTTAAAGTTTTCCTTCACAAAGATTGGACGTACTAAAGCTTCTGCATTGCTTTCATCAGTTTTGAAGCTATTTTGATTGCGTTCTATTTCTTCTTCTTCAAAGCTTGGACGTACTAAAGCTTCTGCATTGCTTTCATCAGTTTTGAAGCTATTTTGATTGCGCTCTATTTCTTCTTCTTCTTTTTCTGGTTTATTTCAAGATCCAATCCCCTTCAAATCTTTATGATTTTGAACCGGCTGAAACTATTTGTATTATTTCAGATCCAACTTCCTTCAAATCTTTATGATTTTGAACCGGCTGAAACTATTTGTTTGGCGCTAAAGCAATTTTCTGAAGCTATAACGCCTGCACCACATATATTTGTCAATTTTCGTTGGTTCACTCTCTTTTCGCGATCTTTAATTGCAGATCTCTAAGAATTTGGCGAACTGGCGGCTCTTCATTGTCTCCTCTATCGATATAGATCCTTTGCGAATCGTTTCTTCTTACACATTTAGTTAGTATCTCTGGGTTTGGATGGTCTACATTATGTTTTACCTATTCTATGCATTTGTTTTGCCATATACTGTAATTTTGTATCCTTAATCACAAGATTCCGAGAGCAGTTACTATGTTTATGAATCTTTAACCTGTAAACCCTTATCAAAAATCGGGCCACAATTATTCATTTATTCTGCTCAAGGTTCATCATCCGGACTCTCACTAAAATCAAACCATATTTATTCATTGATCCTCCTAACAGCGGTTTTTCTTTCGCTTCGTTTTAAGGTTTCAAGAAATATTGATTTGGTTTACGGCGGAGGTAGCTTAGGACTCATGGGCGTCGTTGCACACACCGTCCATGAAGGCGGTCGCCATGTACTCGGGTATAGAAACTTATATCTTAAATTCGTTTTGAACAAACCTTCAAATCCTGAAAGTACAGTAATCCACTGGGCAAAATTTCTAATAAAATATCAAACTTATTTTAAAATTTCATTTTCGCTAATTTTACCATTTTTATTTTCAGGGTCATTCCCAACACGCTCATCGAGGTAAAAAAACGTGCAAAATTCAACTTTGTTTTGACTGTTTTTCAATTAGAATATTAAAAAAAAAAAAAAAAATCAAGATATACGGATAAGTCATTTTCATGCACCCAGAATTGGGATATTTTATTTTTTTAATTCGTGGTTTGAATTGCGTCATTTGAAAGTTTATTATTGCTTATGTATGTTTGTTCAACCTTAATTATGGGTTAATTTTATTAATAATGGTAAACACCATCCACCGTTGATATTGGTGAAGCACTATTTACTATTGGTCAACTATCATTGGTGGAGCACTATTTACTATTGGTCAACAATTGTTAACGTTTGAGAAATTGTTTTTAGTAAGTAAATTAATTGAAAATAATATATATATAGTGGTTACTATTTGTTAAGATCAATGTAGTCTATTGGGAGGAGAAAGAATTTAAGTTTGTTTCTTCAAAATCTTATTTCTATGGTCAAAGAGAAGGGAAATAAGTGCTCCAAGATCGCTAAAGGTGGGTTGGATGGTAGGGAATTGAGAGCGAATGTGACTAAGAGTTGGGCAATCTAAAAGGAAGTGATTTTCATCTTCCACTTGCTTAGAATCACAAATCTGACAGATTTTATTGTTTGAAGGGGTCTTCGGAATAGACCGCCGGTCGGTCTCACTCCGAAGCTCATGGGAGTTAGTTATTATCTTAGCGATGTTCATTTTTTTCTTATTGTTGAACAACACAGAGAGATAATTCTAATTATCAAGGGTGGGATTGATCACTTCCTTATAGTATCTTAGCTTCCTTTTACCCTCCATCTCTTGATCCTCCAACAACTTGTCCTTAAACATGGAGGTAATAGTATTTTTGATATTATCTTTGCTTCCAATACTGAGCTCCTCCTTAATTCCCCAATGGTTGAGCCAGGACTGGGCATCCTTATGCCACCAGCACTTGACACGAAGGTGAGGGTTTTGGCTACAGTTAGAAGAAATTTTAGGGAACCTTTTGGATTCCATGTTGTCGAACTTCTTCTTATATATCAGATATCTAAGCATAATCGTACTTTCATTAGGGGACAAACCAGATTGGATCAAGAGGATAGGATAGGGATTATTTCCCTTGATACTAAGGTTGTAGGTTATAAATTTCTTTTGAATCATCTCAATCTTCCTCGATGACTCTCTCGATATACTGCAACCCCAAACTTCACATCTGTATAAGAAAACACAGGTGACAAGGGTCTCCAAGAGGAACCTCTTTTTACTCCAAATGTAAAGATCGACCGACTTACAATTGTTTTAAAGATCATAATAAGTTTTTCAACCCCAAATAATCTTTTTCTCGGTGTGATAATTCCAATTGAGATGATGGGGGAAGTCAATGTCCAAACACTTATAAGAAGAAAAATTCTCTAAGCAATGGTTATTATACACGAAACTACCATAGGTGATCTTTTTGGATTTAATGATCATGAATTTAATCCTGTTGGTATTAACTGTCATACCCATCTCGGAGCACTACTCATGAAGAATTTGGAGTTCTTTTTTAAGGTCATCATAGCTTTTTGCAAGAAGAACGATATCATCGGCATAGAGGAGAAGAGTAATGAGAACACCAACAAGTTCAGTGCCCTTGAACCTCCTAGATTCTAGACACTCCTCTAGCTTATCGATGTATATGCCGAAAAGGGTAGGGGATATGGCACACCCTTGCTTAACTCCAATATTTCATTTACTTTCTTTAGACCACCCCTCGTTGGTCTTAAGCTTGGTAGTGACAGTCTCGTAAAGACGGATCACAACAATCCTCAGCTCAGGAGGGACCATGATCTCTTTAAGTCTCTCCTAAATTTTATATCGAGGAACAGTGTCGAAAGATTTTCTAAACTCCACAAAGGAACAGAAGAGATCGACTTTACTATTGCGACATTCCTCTGCAATGATTCTAAAAGTGACTAGCTGGTCAATAATCGAGTGATGTCTCCTAAAACCATCTTGCCCATTAGCTCTTTTTCCTTGGCTTTCAAGCCAAAGGCTAAGCTTCTTCTCCAAAATGAGCCCATAAAGCTTGGTGAGGATATGGCTAACCATAATGGTCCTTTAGTTAGATGGAAAAATCTTGTCCCCATTTTTAAATATAGGTATAATGAGGCTTTGTGTCCAAAGCCAAGGGAAGCCATGTGTTACATCCAAATTGAGAAGCTTGTGGATATAAGAAATGAGGATATATCTTCCCATTTTAAGGATCTCAGCTTGGTATCCTTCAATATCTTTAGCTTTCCCATTAGCGAGCTTATTAATTCCAGACTCAATGTCATCAAGAGAGAATACATCCTCCGTAATTGCAGTGATTAAGGTGGTGCCCATAGTGTCTAGAGAGGCATACAACTTCTTAAGATAGTTGTCCTAGTTTTCTTAGGGGAGAGAAAGGTTATCTTTGGTTTTATGGACAAGAACATTCCACCAAAAAATTTTGGGAGCGACTTTAGAAAGGTGGAGAAAATAATTTTGTATTTTATTAATATATGGTCTTTTCTTTCTCTTGATGATATTTTTGTATATATTGATATTCTATAGCTTAATGATTTCATTAGGAACGTCTGTGATCGCTTTCCTGGCAATTTTGCAATCTTTGTCATACCAAGGATTGGAAGATCTATTAGACTGCTTAAACAAAATATCATTAGAAAACTTGCTAATGGTGTTGGAAAGAGTAGTGAAATGGTAATAAATTTGATCAAAGTTATTATTATAATTCATGGGGCCGAAATCCCTCTATAAATCCCTAAATAAGAGGTCGGTTTTACTTCTATCAAAGAAAATGTGTCTTTGTCTTTCAATGGTCTCCTGCATGTGGGTGGTATGCATAGAAATATTGAGGACAAATGTCTGTGATCAAAGTCAGGCTTGAATCCATTAAGAAGCTCAAATTTTGTAATATGGTTGAGGACAAGGATGTCAGAAATTGCATAATCCACAACACTAGTACCTAGCACATGGAAACATGTCATATGACTGTAGAGGGGCCACTTGTTAATACCATTACAAATAATTAGGTCCTAGGAACTGAAAATTTTGAGGAGCTCGGTGTTGAATAAGTTCTCAATAATGTTTTCATATTTTCTCTTAAATTTATTAGCTAAGTTACTATCTTCATCAAGCCACAAGGGGTCGGGGTTAGAGTTTTTTCTTAATGTAATGACTTGGTTAGTAGAAATTCTAGCATTAAAGTCTCCTAGTAAAATGATATTACCATCATTTCTGAGGTTGAAGATGTCTTTTTCTAAAGAACTGAAAGGACAATTATTATCCAAGTTGTTCTTCTTATAGGATGTAGAGTTGATAGGAGTGAAATAGCAGATTGCGAGAAAGATCCTATTGATGGTAGAATCAGAGATTTCGATCAAATGTATTGATTGAAGGGGTCGATTTTATGAAGCCGTATGTGAGAAGAAAAAGTGTTCCTTATATAGCAGGCTATACTGCCAAAACCCCTCCGAGAGGATTTCTTATTCCAACTAGACCAAAGAGTCAAATTGTCGAGGTGAAGAACCCTAGATTCATTATGCTCCCATGTTTCAACTAAGAGAATAAGGTCACTATAACTCCGGATCCAACTTAACATAGGACCTTTACACCATGGAAAGCCACGATAGTTCCAGAAGAGGATCTGAAGTGATGCAAATCCTTATTTATGACTCGTCATTGAGACTCTATATCTAATATTAACGTTCCTATTCCTAATGATTTCCCATTTCTCGACCTTTCTTGCATCCTTGAACTTTGTACTTCTTTCCTAAGTTCAGCTTGGTCTTCTGGAATGAGATCTTCATTTATAAATATTCGTGTTCCTTTTAGGCTTGGGGATTTCCCGAGTATATCTAGTTTATGTTCATGACAACTAACCTTGACACAGATGAGTCTGTCTTTATGCTCAAGTATCTTTTCGACCCTTATTGCTTCTATGAGATACGTTGTTTCAATTTGATATTTTGTTTTTAATTTTTCTTTAACCATTTCTAATGTGTTTTCATTGTTTTGTTCTTTTATACCCACAACTATAATATTTAAGGCTCGTTTGTGGCGCTTATGGTCGAGAACAATTAATTTATTAATTCCCTCTTTGATGGGTTTAATAGCTAAGTTATTTCATGTGCTATTTAATATTGAGTTATTACGTAGTTATTCTTTTATATTTTTAATCTCACTTTTCAAGGTGTCATTTCCTTCGACCATTGCTTCTTGACTATGTTCTATTTCTTGAATTTTACCTTTCCTTTATTGGAGTTCAATTTTGAGTGTGGTTATTTTATTTTCTAATGATTTGTGTTTGTTATGAAGCAATGTCGTTAGTTCTAGTTTAAAATCTTTTTCTCTTTCTTCTCTTTGTCTTTATAAAGACTCAATGTATTCATAGAGATTATTTAATGTAAGTTTACTTGGTCTAAATTTGCTAGAGGGGGGATTAGAAATATGAGGGGAAGTATTCAAAGTGTAATAAAAAAAAAAATTAACACGAGGAACGTAAGTGAAAACGTGTGCACTTGTAAAGAAGAACCAATGTGAGGTTGTCACCGCACCTTGGAGGCTGAGTCTTTGGAAGATATAGATCTTTCTCCTGATGTCCCAATATTTAAGTTCAAAATAACTCACTAACAACCGAAATAAACAAGAGATGGGTACCCCTAGCTATCCCAGAAATTCTTGGTTGTCTCACAATTACCCCAATGCCCTAGCTATCTCAGAAGATTAACAAAGGCCCAGAAGGTACTGGGAATGAGAGCAGGGCGAAGTTGTTGGAATCCCAGCAATAGTGAAAATTGGATTTTTCTAGGAGTGAGAGCTAGGGGAAGTGGCAGGAATCCCAACAAGAGAGAAAACCAGAAGTTATTTGTGATAATTGTTGGTCAACATTGTCAAAATCCGAAGGATAGAGAAGATAAAAAATTAGGGCTTAGGACTCAGCCAAGTGGTCGAAATCCCAACAACAGTGAAAATCAGAAGTTATTTGCTATGATTGTTGGGCAATGTCATCGAAATCCGAACAACAAAGAACATCAAAAATTAGGGTTTATAGTTGGGCAAAGCGGTAAGAATCAAAGCATCCAATTATTTGGAGAGATTAAAGACGTACAGGTAGAGGTGGTGCGATTGCATGAGGAAGAAGGGGATGTGATGATAGGGAAGTTGTTGAAGAAGTACAAGTAGAGGTGCTGCGATTGCAGGAGGAAGAAGGGGAGCCGATGAAATGCGATAGGGAATCTCTACAGTAAGATGAGAGATATAAATAATGGGAGGTGTCCCACCTAATCTGGTGAAAATAATTAGGTCAGAAAATCCGTGGAAATCCATGCTCTTCACGTGTGCAACCCCACTACCAATGACCCAGAATTCTTCACTGACGCTTAGTTAAAATATTTAGTGTTTTCTGTCGAAAAATAAATAAATAAAGATGAAAACACGATGCTTGTCAGGTTGCCTTCATTCATTGTAGAGAAAAACGATGATTCGACATCAGCGTCAACAACTCTAAAACTCATTACATATCCTTGATTTAAGCTTCAGGCTTTCAATAAGGTGTGACATATGTTTTGCGTGATATAATTAAAAATATATCAATAACAAAAAATTCCAGTTTAATGTGAGATGATAAAATTGTTCAATGTACATGTTAAGTATGTTAAAGTAAGGTAATTACTCTCGCATGAAGAGTTAGACAGAGTTAAGTAAGAAAGTCAAGTTTTGTGATAGATGAATTTGGTAAGTGAGTTACAGAGTCATTTAAGTGAGTGATGGTCAAGTCGAGTTTGGTACGTGTGGGCATGTCAAGCTATTTAAGATAAATACCCTTCACTGGGTTCATTGTTTTCATTGTGATTGTGAGAGAGATTGAAGACTAATAGAAGAGGAGCAACTCATATGGTTTATGTGAATTTTTTTGTGTTTCTCCTCTTTGCCTTTCCAGCAGATTGGTATCAGAGTTGATTGAAAGATCCAGGAGAGTGAGGATGGATTAGTAGTGATCCGTGTGTGAGAGGATCCAATCGAGAGTACAGATTATCAACAATCCGTGAGTGAGAAGAAGAGAAATATTTTTCTCTTGATTCGAGCTATAATGCTCCATGTAGTGGTATACAGGGTGTTATAACACTGGAGGGCTTTGCAGACAGCCGCATTATAACTGGTAAACTTACCATATTCATGCAGCATGCGGAGGTTCCATTTTTTCAGCAGTGTTAGCACACTAATGCGGTGGTAGTATATGTGACGAGTGTTAAATGCTTCTATAACATACTTCAGTCATGTTAGTATGCATTACTGAAGGTTTGGATATTCGAAACAAAAAAGTCAATCGAGGAGTGATTAAAGCCATATGAAAAGGTTTTATGCAAATGTAAGTGTTTGAAAGATTCTTATTCAAAAGGTTTAATATATGATGAGAGAGTTTTAAAGCGATTTTATAGAAAGGTTTTTTTTATATATAAAGATTTTATATATAAAAATTAAATAATAAGGTTGCAAAAGTGCATGGTATAAAAAATATTTTTTTTGAAGTTTTTTTTTTTTTTTCTTTTTATATAAAAAGAAACAAGGAGCATATAAAATATTTTGTGGTTTTTGGAGTTTTTGTTGACAAGAGAATTTAGGGATTTGCACATTCTGTCAGTATACAAAAAAATATTTTGGTGTTTTTGTCAAGCATGATAGGCTTCTAGGAGAACATTGTGCCTTATAGGAGTGCATATTAAAAACCATATTTTTTTGGGGGCGATATGAAAGATAACCTCATGCAAGCATGCAAGAAGCTATGACATCAGTCATGGGTTGCAAAGCGTGACTGAAGAAGACTAAGAAAAAGGACAAAAAAGAAGAGGCAAACATTTTTTATGTGTTTAAAGAGGTTAGGCCGCAGCAGAGGAACTGAGATGTCTAGAAAAAGACAAAGATTCCCTATATTTTAGTTTCATTCACCATGCAATGGATGAAACGGTTATGTGCAAGGTACAAAAAGCTACAGATCCTAGAAGTATAATTTGGTACAAAGGAGATTGACATGCAGTAGCAGGATATGTCGCATGCAAAGATGTCAGACGCAGATCTGAGAGTAGATGAGCAAGGCTATGGGAGGACAATAGAGCTTGGAGAAACCCATTATGCAAGCATGCATATGGATGAAGAAGATGCAACGAATATTTCAAAGAGGGAAATTGAAGCCTCTGTATGTGAAACAGAGCAAGAGCATATCAATGCTCAAGCACTCCACCGTAACGTGGATGGTGCAAATGATGGTGAAACCCATTGTGCAAGAAAGCATATGGAAGAAGAAGATGCAACACAAATTGCAAAGAGAGAAGTTGAAGCCTCTATATGTTAAGCAGAGCAAGAGCATATAAATGTTCAAGCACTCCATTGTAATATGGATGGTGTAGATGATGGTGAAACCCATTATTCAAGCATGCATAGGGATGAAGAAGATGCAACACAGATTGCAAAGAGAGAAGTTGAAGCCTCTGTATGTGAAACAGAGCATGATCTTATCAATGCTCAAGCACTCCACCATAACGTGGAGGGTGGAGAACATGGTGAATCCCACTGTGATGAAAGACATGTGGATGATGACTGCAAAGTAAAATGTGCATTCATGAATCCAACAAGAGCTGGAGACTTTGGTAAAGATAAAATTGGCAATGAAATTGACAATGAGCACAAGCATGATCGGATATCCCACCATAGTATGGACGAACATTATTTTGATGTTATCTGTAGTTTCCTTTTTGAAACAAGATTGATTATGGTTATATTGTAAATGCCATGTTTGATGAATCATTGAAGGTTGAAATTGCCTTTGTAGTAGAAAGATATGAAGCAGTTGGAACTGCTCATGAAGTAGTGTGCGAACAAGCAGCAACCGATTTTGACTTAGATAATGCTATCAATAGAGCAGAAAGGTGTTTGGTGGATCCAACAATTCGAATTGCTTAAGTTAAATTTGATGAAGAACCATTAACTGGTAATGAGTCGTTGTACATGATGCAACAAAAAGAATATATTGATATGTTGTTATTTCGTGAGATAAAACCATTTGTGTTTGGAAGCCAAGTGGAAGACAACATGTTTGCAGCAACAGAGATTTGTAAAACATTTGAAAAGAAGGCAGATAAGGAAGAGGAAGAGGAAAAAGCTCTCACCGAAGAGCATAATAAAGATGTTTTTAATTGTTTTTTAATATGCAGGTACTCAAAATAGAACGGGAGAAGAAGTTGAAATCAAGGTGGTTAATATGTTTGATGCAAATTTGAAGCTCATTGAAGAATGGATTTAGAAGCCAATTGAACAAATTGATGCGAGTCTTAAAATAGTAGCTGGAATAAAAGAATTGAATGAAATGGTGAATAATGATTTTGAGTGTGAAGATTACAAGACAAAAGTAACACTACATGATGATGAATAGGAAGATAATGATATGGAAGTTTATGAAAACAAGGAATAATGCATTAAAACCATTTTTTTGCAATGGAGTCAAGAAGAGATAAGGTTCTGCCATTAAGAAATATTGTAGAAAGAAAGTCAGGAATATGAAACACAAGAAGCAAAGCAAAGAATACAATTTGAACATGTAATTTTATGGCAACTCCATGTTTGAATGAATCTTTGAAGAGGAAGGTGTAGAAGACAAGATCAGATTGTTTTTCAGCACAAATTCGAGACAAGTCAAAGAAAAATTGCAGCAGTAACAACTGAAGAAATCCTACAACAAGAAAGTGCAACACATAATGAAGCAATTTCGAGGATATAGAATATGGCACCAAAGAAAAAGAAAATGAAAAATTGCAAAAGTTTTGAGTCTTTGTAAGCCTAGCTGAGACATAGACAAGAAGACATGTTTGAGTGATAATTGAGTCATTTTTTTATTGTAAGCCTAAAAGACATAGTTAAGTCTTGCTTGAGTTATGTTGATTCATACGGTCATAATTAAGGGAGAGTGTTAAAGTAAGGTAATTACTCTCGCATAAAGAGTTAGAAAGACACTTAAGTAAGCGAGTCGAGTTGTGTGATAGATGAATTTAGTAAGTGGGTTAGAGAGTCACTTAAGTGAGTGATGTTCAAGTCGAGTTTGGTAAGTGTGTGCATGTCAAGAGATTTAGGATAAATACCCTTCACATGGTATTCATTGTGATTGTGAGAGAGATTGAATATTAATAGAAGAGCAGCAACTCATATGGTTTATGTGAATTTTTTTAATACCTTACACATGGTGTTCATTGTGATTGTGAGAGAGATTGAATATTAATAAAAGAGGAGCAGCTCATATGGTTTATGTGAATTGTTTTGTGTTTCTCCTCTTTATCTTTTCAACAATATAATATTTCTAACATTCAAAAATACAATTTTAACAATAAAAAATGAGACTTTATTTTTCACACTTTAAAATAATGGTGTGAATGAAGAAATTTGATCCCTTTTAACTCTTGTTAAATCGAGAGTTAAAATAAATCTATAATAATTATAAACCAATTAACTTATTAAACTAATATTTTGGGTAGACAAGTTTTATTTTTTTCGTTTTTTTTACTGTAGATCACCGGTGAAAGAGTAGGCGAAGTGAAACCCGTTGCTGACATGCACCAAAGGAAGACCGAAATGGCCCGGCAATCTGACGCCTTCATAGCCTTACCAGGTAGGATAAAAACCACAAGAATTAAAACGAATTTTACTCGCTTATGGAAAAGAATTCCAGAAAGCTTAACCGAAGGCTCAAAAAATTTGTACTGCCAGGTGGCTATGGAACTTTGGAAGAATTACTTGAGGTGATAACATGGGCTCAGCTCGGTATACACGACAAGCCGGTAATTCTTTAACAAACGTCAATACTACAAACATCGAAATGAATACTTTTAAGGCCGGCTGCATTGATTTGGATTTCCTAGTTGCATCATTTTTCAGAAGAATTTAGATCTTTAAATTGCAATGTTCATTTATTAACAAAAATATTCGCTTATAGGTTGGCGTGCTGAATGTAGACGGTTACTACAATTCGCTGATATCCTTCTTCGACAAAGCTGTGCAAGAAGGATTTATTAGTCCGACAGCTCGCCATATACTTGTCTCTGCTCCAACGGCTAGAGAATTATTGAAGAAATTAGAGGTAGGGATTGAATGTCACAGTAATGTCTGCCTCAACTTCTTCCATGTGTTTAGAATG
The DNA here is from genome assembly GCA_034641835.2 of Pinus albicaulis. Classification (NCBI taxonomy): domain Eukaryota; kingdom Viridiplantae; phylum Streptophyta; class Pinopsida; order Pinales; family Pinaceae; genus Pinus; species Pinus albicaulis. Next base: position 1,329,655,349 of record CM076579.1, read on the forward strand.
ATCATTTCCACATCCCTTCAGGTTCTAATCATTATTAAGTATTACATTATGCGTTAAGACCGCTCCACCGCTCCAAGTGAACATTAATTAACATCACTATTTCTATATTTGCTTCAGGATTATGTCCCCAGGCTTGATCAGGTGGCTTCCAAATTGTGCTGGGAAGGGGAGCAATCGAGTTAGATTTCAAGTTGTGGCGTTAGAGAAGTGTTGTCAATCCAGGACCTTATAGGTGGCGTGTTAGCCGAAGGAAGAGCCAAAGTGGGTCGAAGGTTTATTAGGGTGAAAAGGCCCGGGCCGATAATTCTTCCAGCTTCGACTGACTCAACTTCACTAAACTAATAGATGCCATTGCCCCCCACTGATTCTTAGGACGAAAGAAGTGCTCGCCTCACTACAAGGACTTCCTTACTACAGAGTTGAGTGCAAAGATTATATTGGATATTATTTTTGGGATTTAATTAAGTTTAAGTAAGTCATTCATTTATAATCTAATATGTATATTATGATTATATTAGATATTATTTTTGAGATTTAATTAAGTTTAAGTAATTCATTCATCTATAATCATTTTCATTTAGAGGTAGTCTTAATTGTCTAATTTTTCATTTTCATGTAGAAATAGTCTTAATTACCTATTTTTTCATGTTTTTTGAATAAAATTCTTAACATTTATTACATAGAAAAATATGAATAAAAACTCTAGTAGAAACCTACAAAAGAATAGAGAGTAGAAGAGAAAGTATATCCATATTTTGTGGAGGGGCATGGGCCCTTCTCACTGTGAAGAAGTTGTTCAAATTGTTATGAATGGGAAAGTAATTGTATGATAAACGTTGACAAAAATAATGTCATATGCGCTAGAAAAAAATGATCTTTCTCGTGTGCATTGTAATGTTTGAGTCTATTAATATCTGTCAAATGTATTTCTGAACCATTATTTGTTGTTAGATTTACTTGTTTACCAGATGTTGATTCTGGTCCTGGAGATAAATGCAACCTAACGAGCATAATTTACTTTCATAATACACTCTACAAGGCACTGGTGTCTGTATATGCAAATGGTGAGCCCCCTGTGGATGAACACATTAAATATCTAAACATACTTTCCCACTAAAACTACCAAACATTCCTTCATGAAAACGTGAGTTTCTTGAACCCATGCAGGAAAAGCCTTCAAAAGTGCTTGAACTATAAAATAAATATGCAAAAACATCTTTTGCATTTCTGGTATTAAATGTCAACGTATTTTCTCTACCACCTCAATTCGAAAATGATGATTTAACCACCAGCACCAGGTGAAGGTACCTGTTACTTCAATCGGTCGTTCCCATACTGGCCGTAATTTAGTCGCTGTTGATTGTCACTGAGAACCTCATATTAATATTAAAACGCATAATTCAGAAATGTAATAGAAAGGGTAATATATATAATGCAAAACAACTGACCTGAAGTCCAAGACTGTGTTCACATCGTCAATGTCTGGTGTTTCGATGAAGTTAAGATGGCCGTTGTATGATGGAATGGAGAATAAATGGTACACTTCAAAGCTAATAGCCAAAAAAATTCACGAAAAGAAGATGGTTGTTGAATGATGGACGGGAGAAGAATCTGTAGGAACTAAATTAGTCCACCTGTTGAACGTCTACACAATTGGACTTCTGTGTGTAGAGAAGGTGTTGGTAAATTTCCAAACTGGTAACTAGGATTTCCATAGTGGAAATTATGGATTCTATACAGGTGTGGTGATTACTCCAACACCCCCCTCAAATGCAGGGCTGGGAATCAATACACCTCCAATACACCCCTTACGCTTCAAGCGCAGCTTGGAGGAATCGAACCTAGGTCTAGGCTTTGATACCGTGTGGAGGTTTGCCGTTACACCAAAACTCAGAAATGTTGGTAAACTTCCAAACCGGTAACTAGGATCTCAGGGTGGAAATTATGACGCAGCTAGAGGAATCAATACACCCCTCAAACGCAGCTCGGCGGAATCGAACCTCAGTCCAAACTTTGATACTGTGTGGAGGTTTGCCTTAACACCAAAACTCAGAAGTGTTGGTAAACTTCCAAACCAGTAATTAGGATCCCAGAGTGGAAATTATGAATTCCATAGAGGTGTCGTGATTACTCCAACACAGTGATTAAAATTTTTGCAAAATATACCATCTATGTTTTTAGACTCGCCCACTAAGAGTACTTTGAGAGAACATCATGATCCTTATACTCCAACCGTATTTTACTCTAGATGGAAACTCTACTTGAAACCCTAACGGTGTATCGATTTTATTACGATTGCAAATAAACCCGTTACAGGTATGTAGAGATTTTCATGAGGTTCCTGCTATTGGCTATGAGTGAGATTGGAACATTTTATATATCTTTCACTAAAAGCGATCTGGCAGGCATATCAGTTGCAGGAGAATCGCTGCACGACCTTTGGCTGGCCCAAAAACCGAAATATTGTTACGGCTTAATCAGTGCGCTCCTATCGTTTCTAACCGCTCTCTCGGACTAATCGGAACTAAGGCCACCGAAAAGGAAAGGGCCTCCATACCAAAAGGCAGCATTATTACAGTGAATAACCCGACAACATAGATGTTTTCAATAGTGTTTAAAGTTGTCATCAATAAGTAGAAGAGGTAGAAGAGGTAGCCGACGAAGATATGGCCCAGATTTTAAAAGATCCTTGTAACATCTGCAGCTGATTGTTTCTCTTCTAAGAAGTAGATCCATATCTATTGGACCTTGAAATGTCTATTGTTGAAGATTATTGTTACAATTGATTCGTATTTACTAGAGTCTGAAATGTGGCTATTGTCACAGTCCAAGAGAATGGGGACCCTCATGAAGCCTCAATTCTTGCAGAGATTTGCAAAGATATTCAGGAGATCCATTTACAGCAGCACTTACAGTAGCGCCACTAGCAGCTTCAAAGTATGTATAAGGTTGATATGCCCGGATTGAGTGCCAAAGACCAGACACCCATTGAGTCATTGAGTCTTCTAAATGTTGAATTATCTTAATTTCTATTTTTTGCAATGAATACTAATAGCATTTATTTTTTCTATATGTTTTTGTATATTAAGATATATAATAGACCCTTAAAATAGTAAGAGACTACTTTAAACTTTTTAAGTTTTGGATGGCCTATAACTCTTTAAGATCGTCAACAAATCTTCTTTCTTAAAGGCAGGTTGAGGTAAGTTGTATATTTTGATGTAATCTGCATTTTTCGTTTTATGCATTGAATAGAGAATAGAGAGGCACTACTAAGTTTACAAAAAAAAAGGTAGAACAAATAGTTTTTATTGGATATTAAGCTAGTTTAACAAAAATACAATAATTTCTAGGTAAATTAAGAATGGCGAGGGAACTGCTTTGAACTAACTTGCAAATTTATTGGAAAAAAACAATTATTATTTAGTAGGAGATTTTATTTTATGTTACCCATTTTGTTTATGGTTTTTCTTAAATCACTATCATTTTTATCATCATGTTCACTAACTAGTAGAATGTTGGAATCCTGATTGTTAGGTATAATGGAAAATTTGTATTATTGCAGAAGGTTTTTTATTTCAACTTAAGGTGGATAAGGTAAATGAGGATTTGTTGATTTTTTTTCTTTTTTCTTTTTTATTTCAACTTAATGTGGATGAGGGACAAGATCCATTCTGAAGAGAATATGCTTAGTCTTAATGCTTATCACTGTTATAGTGTATTAGAGAGTTTGTTAGGTTGTATTCACTTTTTATAAATTTAAAAACCCACCAATTTCATAAGGATTTAAGATTATTTCAATTCTAATAAATTCTGTTCCTCATAATTATTTATAACATTCATTTATATATACAAATTTTATTTAGAAAAATAATCCGTAAATTTAAAATTTGTGTGTCTAACAAAATCATAACTACAAATTAAAATTTTCAATTTCCACACAACCATAAATTTACAATTTCAAAAAACCAACTTATTTCGATTTAGAAAAATCTACATTTTGATCCGTGGAAACAAATGATATCTCTATTTTTATGCAAAAATATCCACACTTATTTTTACTAGAACTATGCAAAGTGTAATTCTAAGAACGATGTACTAGTGATGGCTCTAACAAATATATGCACTTATTTTTTATATCTTCATCGCTTGCATGCTTTATCGGGACAAGAGGCACATACCCCTTGTCGTTAACGTTGAGTAGAAATGAAGCCATCTTCTTATCCTCATTAATCCAATGCTTACAATATTACAAAGAGCATGTGCTTATTTCATCAAGTTTCAAATTCCCAATCTGCAAAAAAAGCATATGTGCTCTACCTGGTTATGTGATCTTTAAAATTCCATTAATGCTTACTTAAAAATATTAAACCTTCGTATCCAAACAACCTATCGCTATTCTCACCTCCCTTGTTCATAATTTTGTGCTTCAACATTTTGAAAATTAGAAGTAATTTAAAAATGATTGATTTAAATAAGATAGTTAGAATCTTAAGAAGTATAATATTTCTTCAATCTTTAAATTTTTTAACACTATTTAAAGTTATCTAAAATTGGTGAAAGATTTAGTGGATTTTGAGGATAGAAAAGTTGTTTATATCATTTCTTGTTCCCATGGGACTTCATATATAATTGAAACTAGTGGATCGATTAATCAAAGGATCCGTGAACATGTTGTTGATATAAAACATGCAATGTCTCGCTCTTCTGCTTTAATGGAGCATGTAGAAAAAACTAACCATCACATCTACATTGAAGAGGCTAAGGTCATTGCTAATGTTGACCATTTTCATCACCGTTAAGTTAAGGGAAGCTTTGGAGATAAAAAAAATACCAATTGGGCTTAATAGAGATGACGGATGGAATATTAACAATTGTTGGATCCATGCCTATACTCCTAATTATTAGTTTTTATATATTTTTTAAGTAGACCTCCTTCCCCTATTATTTATTTTTGCTATATTAGTTAACCTAGCTATATATTATATATATCATATAACGAATTATCCTTTAACCAAATATAATTAATTAATCTAATCTTATACGAATAAAATAAATTAAATAAAACAATATCATTTTAACATTTTATTTTAACATAAAATAAATTTCTTTTTTTACTAACATAAAAAATAGTAACTAAATATAATAGAAGTTTTAAGGATCATAATATTTTATTTGAATTTATAACTTAGAAATATTGATATATCCATCGTAACATTATATTAGAAATATTGATATATCCATCTTAACATTATATAAAAAAATAGTAACTAAATATAATAGAAGTTTAAGGATCTAATATTTTATTTGAATTTATAACATTGAAATATTGATATATCCATCCTAATATAAATAATAGTAATAGAAATAATGAGTTGAATTTGTTTTAGATTTTAATAATAATATTAATAATAACAATGGAATTAAAAAATATTAATTAAGATATTAAATATTATATTAAATTTAATTTTGATTATAATAATAAGTATAATAATAAAAAACATTGTAATAAGAATCAAAATATTGGGTCTAATTTTAATAATAATAAATAAAAATAGAAAAAACTTAAAAAATTAGTTTAATATAGTATTAAATAATATAATATATAAATTGATTAAAATTTTGACTTTTATACTAGCTCTTTCTTTTTTGGTCAAAAATAGTCGTTACATTTCAATGGTTAGTTAATCGATCTCCTCATCCATTTAATGGAATGAAAAAATCTAATTTCTTATCTATCCAGAAGATGAACCACGTTGGTTAGTTTGAAATGCGTCGATGTAATATTTGCCTATGTGATTACTACCAAAAGATCTTTCTCTACACAATGATTGATTAAATAGGTTTCAATTGATTAAACAAGTTCACTTCATTTAAGTTTGAAAAAAATTATACATTTTTTTATGTTAGGCTTCTAATCCATAGCATAAATTATAGCATCACATTATCAAACCCTATCCTCATTTAAATCATGTGCATTTATCACATTCCTAAATCCAGTCACATTATCAAACCCTATTCTCATTTTACTCATGTGCACTTATGACATTCCCAAACCATAATACCATATTAGTTCTAAAAGTTCGACTAACATGTAGGAATTTACGGGGACGGGGTAAGTTCCTTAGATCAAACACAAAAGGTCACCGCTCACAAACAGATCACAGATCAATACAAATAGTCCACAACCTGAACCAACATGACCACCTCAGAAAATTCATTAATATAAAGAGATAAAATTTACATAAGCTTCTCTCCTAAACGGTCAAGAGAAAAATGACTCTCCATGCTCTTTAAATAGAGATCATGGACCAATCGGGTGTTAAGACACGGATCAAGTGTCGGTAATACCGAGGAGAGAATGAACTGTTGGGTCACTACATATCATGATCATTGGATTATAAGTTGCAAAAGTACATACTAAAGAAACACACTTAACCTAACTTTACGCTAGACCAAGTTACACTTAAATGTTTCATATGTGTCGGAATATCCTAACATTCACCCCTTAAGAACAACTTGGGACATGGTTGAAGGGTTTACAAAGGTGACACAATATGAGAAGGAAGGAGGCATTAGAGCCTAACCCTCCTTAATGATAACTTTCCTGAACTCCACTCATAGATCTAAGTTTGGTAAACTTCGCTTCTGTGAGAGCCTCTGTAAAGATATCAACAACTTGATCATTGGTTGAAGAATAGTGCACTTCAATAACATGATCATGAATGAGCTTTCTCATGAAGTGCATGTGTAGCTCAATGTGTTTGATGCACTGATGCTTAACTAAATTTTTGCATAGCTGAATGGCACTTTGATTATCACAACAACGTGTATTTGGATGTTGCTGATGAAGACCAAATTCAGACAGGATCTGATGAAGCCAAACGGCTTCCTTGCTGGCTTCAACAACACCACGATACTATGTTTCTACCGAAGAAAGAGAGATGACACTTTTTTTCTGACAAGAACATGTAATAGGTCCTAAACCAAGAGAAAATACATAACCTGCAGTTGACTTTAGATCATCAGGGTCACCATCCCAATCAGAATTAGTGAAGCTAACCGATGATGGAGATGCACCTACATTGTAATGAATATTGAACTGAATTGTACCTCAAACATATATAAGTATTATTTTAGCTACTTTCCAATGACTTTCATGAGGTTTGTGCATAAACTAAGCAACAAGACCAACAATAAAGGAAAGGTCAAGATGGGTATGGGTTAGATATATAATTTTACCAACAAGTTGACGGTATAAGGTAGGATCAACTTCAGGGGAAGTACAAGTGACTGAAAGCTTCACTCGAGACTAAAAGGGAGAAGGGGATGGCTTATATTCTTCCATGTGAAAGTGGCGTAGAAGATCACATGCATACTTGCACTGAGAAAGGGTAATGACTTCTTTGGATTGTAAGACTTGAAGACCAAGGAAATAATGCAAGTGTCTTAAGTCTGTCATTTCAAACTTCTTTTTGAGGGTAGACTTCACATGGTTTATATGTTTTGGATCACTACCAGTAAGGATAAGATCATCAACATAAATAACAAGGATGATTAAGGACTTACCCACTTTCTTGGTGTAGATAGTGTGGTTGGAATGACATCTAGAAAAGAAATTATCTAATAAAAAGTAATCTATTTTGGCATACCAATCTCGAGGGGCTTGTTTGAGACCATATAGAGACTTCCCAAGGAAACAAAAAAGGCTAAAGTATTTTTGGATAAATCCAGGGGGTTATTCCATGTAGATTTCTTCATGCAACTCCCCATGTAAGAAGGTGGATTTTACGCCCATGTGATAGACTTCCGAATTAAAGAAGGTAGCAAGGGAAAGAAAAAGGCAGATAGAATTCATTTTTGGAACATGGGAGAAGGTTTCAGTATAGTCAATGCCTTCAACTAGTGAAAATCCTTTAGCAACAAGATGATCTTTATGTTTATCCACTTTTCCATTTGGTCCAAAAATTTTTCTCTAAAACCATTTGCATCTGACCAGTTTTCTTCCCTTTGTAAGAGGAACAAGATCCCAATTATCGTTTCCCAATAAAAAACTATATTCTTCATTCATAGCTCCATCCCAATCTGGATGAAGTAGGTTTCTTGAGTGGAGCATGTGGATTCTTCTATGAGTTCAAAACCCTTCATCGACCTGCGAGGAGACTAGGTGTACACTCTTTTCTTTATAGCATCTAGAATTTTTTGTTTGATGCATGTATGACCATTGGGTTTGTTATCACTTAGAAATAAACCCGAATATAGAGGGAAATGACTAAGGTAACCTCTAACCATTTCGATTGAAAGTTGGCCCTTCAATATTGAGACGGCTTTCTCCTTAAACTCAACTACACAGTGTCACCTCACTAGTTGGTTGCTAAGCTCATTGGCCAGATTTAACTTGCAGAATCAAATTGATTTGCAAAGAATAAAACAGGGACTATTGGCATGGAGTGTTTGAAATAAAAGGTATTATCTAGAGGTTATATGAACAATTAACAAAGGAAATATAGCTTACAATTTTTTGAAAAAACATCATTCACATATGGTAGGAGAAAATAGAAAATAAATATAAAAATTAGAGCAAGAGGAATTATTCTAATGATATTTACGGTGAAAAACTGTTAAAATTGGACAACTAGGTCCATACTTGAGGTTGGGCTGCTCAGATGATGATCCCCACATTTTTATTGGATTCCTCTTTCGGAGAGGTGTAAGATTGATCTAAATATCATATTGATCGAATGAGTAGAACATATACTTTGAATTTATTCCACATATTTGCTAGGTCGTCCTAGAATAAAATACAGATTTAAATGTCTTAAAGGACGTGTCACAGACCCCCAAAGATTCCTATATATTGGAGAGACTTAGAGTTCATTTGACACATATTGTGTGGAGGAATTTTCTCTTTCTGGATGACGTTAGAGAAACATATCTATGGACTGCTCTTTGTTTGGGTTGTTCTGGGGTTATGTGTGACACGCTTGGCTAAAATACCTATTGGAGACTTTGCTGGTAGATTAAGCATCCTGCTGATCACCGTAATTCCAGCATTCATTATCTCTATTTTGGTTTGTCTTCCATCGATCTATTGGTATGTTCTATTTGCTTCAGTATTGTGCCCTAATCTGAAATGGCATAGAACATGTTCCTAAATTAACATGGTTTCAGAGCCAAGACAGGACAAGCCCAAAAAAAAAGAAAAAGAGGAAGAGGGGATATTGCTCTGCAGCCGCAGAGGGAGAGGATCGAATCTGTCATTGGAGTCCAGCCCGACGGCTACGTTAGATTATATTCTTTGATACGCTTACTAGTATTGCCGCATGAAAAAGAAAATTGTGGGCAAATCCAATCTGTTAAATGCTTACTGGTATTGCCACATGAAAAAGCGACTTGTGGGAAAATCTAATTTGGAAAAGTTGTAGGTAGCTCTTGTCAAATGTCGTCGCACACCAGATAAAGAAATTCTCTGTGAATAATGAGAAAGGTCCATGTCTTACCTGGGGCTGGAATTGATAATTTATCAGTAGCAGCGTTAGTATTTTCTTGTTGTTGTTGTCATAAAGAAAAAACTGTTGTCGTAAAGAAAAAGACAATGGCGGGAAGGGGTCCGAGCGACACTACAACTCGGTGTCTGTCGAGAAAACATACAACGGGGAACATGATGAGGACACGGACAATGGTGAAACTCTCTGAATCAGAAATTGACGGTGAAGTCATCCCTTCATCCCTTTCCGTGAACACCGAAATTCTTCGTGTGGCTAAAAATGACAGCCCTCGTGTCGCATATCTCTACCGATTCTATGCATTCAAAATAGGTTGGATCCTATATTGACCAGCTCGACGTGTTCAGCCATCTTTGAGGAAGTGAGGTAATTGTCATGTGCATGTTGCAAGTCAACCGCTCAAATCGTTGACGTTGACCGGATAATGGAAGTTAAAATAGAGAGCACCAAATTGAAGGATCAAGTAACATGATGAGGTGTCATGTATCGGGCGGCTTTGGACGCGGCGGTAGAGAGGTGATGAAGGAAGAGGAAGCTGCGGATCGATCCACCTTTGTGTGCACTGTAGTGTAACCAGGATTACGCCCGACAGTAGGTATAGAGAAAACCCTAATCTCCTAGAGTCGATAATCATGCTGGTGGGGGACAGAATGAGCCTCCACGGTCGCATCCAAAACCCTGTGCATGGCGAGAACTGTAAGAGGCAGAGAAGACAGAAATTCACTGTTATGGGTTAAAATATTTTTTTTTGATTTTTTTTTTTTAACTGTATACACTTGTGAAGGCACTAGCTAGGAGCTCGGACTACAGGATTACAGAACTATTGGGGACTTCAATTCGGACTAGTGTTAAGGAGGCTTGGAACAGTGAACAAATAAGGGGAGAATAATAAATAAAAAGTCAGACCTGTTTTTGAGCAGACAGTGGAACCATTTTAGGATTGTTTTGGTGGTGATTCCAATTGCATATCCGAGTTGATCTCATAGTGCTAATGATAAATTTCATATTTCTATTTGAAACTTATTTCAAGGCATGAATGCTAGTCCTGAAGTTTTGGGCGGGATTGGAGCAGTAGCCCTTTCTGAACCTTTATGTTGACTTGTAGCAAATCTTGGAGCACTCTGTGCAGTCTTGAGAAGGGACATATTAATACAATGACACAATTTTTTTTTATTTGTGGTGAAGTATAGTGGGATATTTTGCAATCAAACAGAATGATAAAAGAATTTTGAAGAAATATCTTGAGACCAACCTGTAACGTTTGTTGAAGATCCTTGAAATAGTTTTTTGGAAGGTTGGGACAGTCTCTTGCAGATACTTGCTGAAGAAGTTTAAGAATCATTCTTAATGTTGTCTCGAAGAGTCTTGAAAGTAGTATTGATACTTGATTAAAGACCTTATGAAGTAACCTTGGGAAAAGTGTTTGGTTATCATAAATAATATTGAATACACCTTTGAAGGAAATTTTATGCAAACATCTTGTTGAGAAGTTGGAGCTGATCTTGAGTTGACCATGGAGACCTTATTGAAGAACCTTGTGGAGTGTTTTGTAGCCACTTCAATGATGTAAAGGGGACTCGGTAAAAGCAACCTGTTGAAATCCCATTTATAGTTATTTGATGGAGGTGATGCAAAGTCCAAGGCAATATTCGTTGCTAGTGAAAGGCCGAGACTATGATTACGCATCTAAATTGCTGTAAAAATTTGAACGTGTAAATCACGCAATTCATTTGTTTTGTGATCATAATATTTCGACGCATACCCTCTTACAGGAGTGCGATTGAGTGTTGATGAATGTATTTGCATGCTCGAGTGTGACTTGTTGTATTTTACAGTGCGATGTAAAACAATGGTGGTTTCTTGTAAACCATATGCTGAAGATATCCTTGTATTGGAAATTCTAGTAAGCAAGCTATTCATCTTAAAGAAGAAAGGGGAATGTTAGAGGGCTGAAAGGCCTCGTGAACAATACTTATGATATGAAAAATCACTGTTAGAGGGCACTTTGATATAGGCCCATAACATTGGAGGAGCATTGTCATTGAAAGAAGGCAGATTGATCAGCTGATATGTGAAGCAGCAGAGGACCTTGTGAGTAGCTACGGTAGAAGTATTGGAGTAGCAGTACTATTTGCAAGTATAGGAGGAAGAGAACCCTACTTGGTACATCAAGGACAAGAGTCCAAGAGATGTAAGTGAAGTGCATATTCAACAAGAAGTGATGAATGTGATATTTCTAAATCTGTGATTCTATGTCACTGTCATTATGACAGTGACATAGACAGACACCCATGTTTATGAAATTCATAATAGTTGTAAGCTTGTGACAGTATTAAAGCATAATGATAAACTTGAAGTGTGAACTGAGAAGTCTTTGCATCCTTTCAGTCAGGTCGTTGGAGTCTTGAACCATTCTTAGCAAAGCCTGTAAAGTTATGAATAAATGATTTCCATTACTTGACAAGCATACGATACGTGTCAAGATGCATGGAAGCAATATTACTATATATGGAAATAAGTATTTAATGGCTTTGACTATAAAAATCCTTACCAAGCTGGTGTCTTGGATGCCCTCATTTAAATTAGAAGTTTTCTCTCGAAAGAGAAGCTGGCATTAAGAGGGAGAATATATCTGTATATGTACCTGAGCTGATACCTTTTCTGAACAAAAGAATATCCTCATGGCTCAGGGACACATGGCTTCAGAGGGGGAAATTCCGGAGGAAAACCAAGAAGCCATATAAATACCAAGGGTATCTAGTATTCATGAGTACAATATGAGCCTAGATCATGTGACGAAGCTGTAAAGTATCTAAATCTGCAAGGATGCAAGGATGCGAGGGTGATGGTTCCAAGACCACAGATCAAAGATGTTGTCACCTCAATATTAGCTCAAGCATGGATCTGATGGGAAAATGTGTTTCCTGAAGGTATTGATTACTATTGCACCTATAATCTATGATTTCCCTTGCTGCTACACAAGAATGGAGTCTTCATCAGATGGATGTAAAGACCGCATTTCTTCATGGTGCAGTAAAGGAACAGGTGTATGTAGAGCAATATTTGGGGTTTGTAGTCTAGGTTCAAGACACCAATGTCTACAGGTTGAAGAAAGCCCTCTATGGACTGAACCAAGCACCCAGAGCTTGGTACGAGAGGATAGATAGCTACCTGATGAAGCTGGGCTTCACTCGTAGTATTGTTGATCCAAACCTTTACTTCAAGGTTGATAGAGAGAAGCCTCTCATTCTAGTTCTGTATGTGGATGATCTATTCCTGACAGGTGTTGACCCTCTCATTCATCAATGCAAGAGGGAGCTCACTGCTGAGTTCGAGATAAAGGACCTAGGACTGATGCACTATTTCCTAGGCCTGGAGGTCTGGTAGAAACCTACCAATATTTTCCTCTCTCAAGGAAAATACATTTTGAAACTTCTAGAAATATTTGGTATGGTGGACTGCAAGTCTGTGTCAACACCAATTGAACTCAACTTCAAGCAGTTGAGTGGCAGTGCTATTGGGCCCATATTGTCAAATCCTCCTGAGTATCTTCAACTCGTAGGGGCCCTGATGTTCTTAGTGAACATCCGTCCAGATATATGTTTTGCAGTGAACACTTTGAGTCAACAAATGGTTGAGCCTCATCACTTTCACTGGGTTGGTGCCAATAATATTCTAAGATATCTTTGGGGCACGATAAACCATGGGCTGAGATACACCGCCGGGAGCATGACACTCCTTGGATATACTGATGCCGATTGGGATGGTAGTGTGGTGGATCGTAAGAGCACATTGGGATGTTGTTTCAATCTTGGTTGTGCTTCAATCTCATGGATGAGCATGAAGAAGAATTCGGTCGCTTTGAGAACCGCTGAGGTCGAATACATTGCAACAAGTATGGCCTGTTGTGAAGCATTCTGGTTGCGAAAGCTCTTCAGTGAGTTGTTCGAGCATGTGCTAGATACCACGGTGATACTCTGTGATAATCGGAGTGGGATTCGCTTGACTGAGAATCCTGTGTTACACGACCGATCCAAGCATATTGATATTAGGTACCATTTCATCCGGAATATGGTACAGCGAGGCGCCCTAAGGCTCAATCATATAGGAACTGATGAGCAGGTCGTGGATATTCTCACTAAGCCCCTGGGGAAGGTCAAGTTCCTAACCTTCCATGAGAGTCTTGGTATCGTGGAATGACCCTATGATGTGGGTTCGGTTGGACGATGAGCTCGAGGAGCTTTGGGGGGCTTTGGGGACAGCTTCTCGGAGCTATGAGCAACCACAAGGCTAGGCTTTCCAAAACTTGTTGGTGTGCTTGGACCCCACCATTGTGATTATTGAGTTGGTTCACCTCTCATTATCTGTGCCACGTATGCATCCTACCCATTGAGTTCAGGGCTCATGGGAAATACCTCTCATTTGGCCAATGAGGTGGGAAAAGCTAGAGACTAGTAGCAAAGACTGATGGATGCATCAGAGATTGCCGTACTCTCTATCTAGGATGGCACAGTCCAACCACTTGATCTGGGATCAAGTCTTGTGAGGTCTCAGACCTCCGCCTGACTTCGGGTCAAATGAACCAACTTCGGGTTGGTTGGAGACTCTTTGTGAGTCTGATAGAGGTTTTGACCTCTGGGCTGAATCAGTCAGCTAGGAATGATGTCTTTGAGATTGACCCACTTCTGTTCTGAAATAAAGAGGCCAACAAAGCAAGTTACGGCGGGATAACGCACGATGTTTGAATTTCACTTGTGGACGAAGTTCTCCCTAGTTGAGAGGGAGTGTTAAAACTGGACAACTAGGTCCATACTACGAGTTGTGCTGCTCAGATGATGATCCCCATATTTTTATTGGATTCCTCTTTCGGAGAGGTGTAATATTGATATAAATATCATCTTGATCGGATGAGCAGAACATATACTTTGAATTTATTCCACTTATGTGCTATGTCGGCCTAGAATAAAATATAGAATTAAATTTCTTAAAGGACGTGTCACATACCCCCAAATATTCTTATATATTGGAGAGACTTAGATTTCATTTGACACATATTGTGTGGAGTAATTGTCTCTCTCTGGATGACGTTAGAGCAACATATCTATGGACTGTTTTTTGTTTGGGTTGTTCCGGGGTTATGTGTGACACGCTTGGCTGAATGACCTATTGGAGACTTTGCTGGTAGAAGCATCTTGCTGATCTCCGTAATGCCACCATTCATTATCTCTGTTCTGGATTGTCTTCCATCGATCTATTGGTATGTTCTATCTGCTTCAGTATTGTTCCCTAATCTAAAATGGCATAGAACATGTTCCTAAATTAAAAAAAAAGCATAATAAATTTGGAAAACCTAAATCCAAGCTTTCACAAATAATTTGAATCCATTCACTTTTTCCAAATACTAAAGATTTATTGATCAAATTTTTTGACATAGGAGAAAGATACATAGTACAAACATTCATATGAAACCATTCACACATGAATCTTAGAAAAATTTCACATGTAAAGTTTCTTACAGTGAATTATATTAGTATTAAAGCTAAACACACAATATTTATTCTTCAAAAAATTCCGAACCCTGAATTATTACAAATGATAGTTTAAATAAAAACTACGTCTTTCAACTATAACTAGTTTCTAGGAAATAAAATCAATTAAAAATATATATAATAAAGGCAAATATTGAGAAAAATGTCTCGAATTGTTAAGTTAATTGGTCAAATATGCTTGGATTTGTTGGTCTCTTCCTAAGAATGCGCAATCTAATTGCCACTTACTGATTTTTTCTTAGATATTTGTGCCATTTGTCCTGTTGTTATCCTCTAACAGTCGATTTTCTACCTTAGAATTTGCCTCCTCATCATTTATCCCCTAACATTATTTTTTCGAAACTGGGATGTGTTATGTGCTGATTCCATGCCTAGAAAATTGGGATGTAACTGCCACATTTCGAGCTAATTTATGCTTTGACGACTAAATTTTAGCCCTATATCCTTAAAAACTATAACCACCAACAACCTTCTCACTAGATTTTGGATATGATGCCTAATTGAAATCAACTATATCCTCTTGTGATTGGATTCTTTTGATCAATGGTTCACTCTATATGATGTTGTTCTTCCTTTAAATGTAAATAAGAAATAAACTAACAATAACAAGTGAAAATCAATGTTGATCTTGAAAAACAAAAATGAAAAGAATACAAGCTCAAGAAACTAATGAAGAGTAAAAGTAGCATCCAATTACTCCTCCATACAAATAGCATGACAATGGCTATCAAAATTGTTGAGACCAAGATAACACCAAAATTATAGTACCATATGTATTTCCAATTTGAAGTGTGTTGTCAAAGTTAACTGTAACTCTTTCCTCCTTTACAAAAGACAATATATGCTTCCTTAAACCTCTAGATACACCATAAAATATTTCCAATACTTAAAACAATTTTCTAGACTTTAGACCCATCCAAGAATTTTCCTCTAGTCAGAGATTCATTGTTGACAATTTTCTTTATCAAATTTTGTGTTCTTATATTCTCCAATTTTCTATAAGCATTGACACCCTCCGTGATGTTGGATTCTTTGCTTGACACTTTGAGTGTTGAGTTTTCTATTCATCATAAAAATATCAATAAATTTTTCAACATAAAAATTAAAAACCCCAATGCTTCAAAGAAATAAATACTTGATCTTCATACTCTCTCTTCTATTTTCAATTATTTTATTTCAAAACCCTTTGTTGTGATATGGTGAAATTCATTCCATTATTGAATTAGAACAACATGTGAAGAAGAAAACATGCCAAATCCTATAGATCACTAAAGATTTCAAATGATCCAAATGCGGTTGCAGTAGCTTATTCCTGTAGCATACATAGTGCTCCAAGATTACAATTTGCAACAAAAATTGTAGAAAATCTTACTTTTCAAATGATCCCATTTGCTAGAATTTTGAAAAAAACATTCAATCGCCAAATTGCAAATAATGTTGTTTGTTTTTTGTCCCTTTATCCTTGGTAATCTAAGGTAATATTAAGAGTTTTTTAATGCTCCACTCAGTAAATTATCAATGACCAACGAAAGTTAGAAATTCTCCTAACATCTCAGTTTGTGTGATATTGGAGTTGGGGCATGGTAATATTTTTTTTCAATAAATAGCGTTGAATTTTGGATGCTATGTTTCACATTTTCTACACTTTATTTTTCTAAATCCACAACTATTACATTCATAGGAATTTTTCCGTACATCTATATCATAAAAAATGATGGAACTTGATTGTTAATATAGAAATTTCCATTTGGTATTCAGTGATTTATATTTGGAAAATCACTCTTAATAGGGTTTGGTGCAATATATTTTAATGAATAGGTATAATTGTAATGAGTGTTGATCCATAGTATTGAAACAAGAATGCAACAACTCCCAATGGTACCAACTTAAATTATCAACCTAGGGTTCATGCAAACTTAAGAGGTGGTGGCACTATATGTGCAACATACAATGTGTCATTATTTCATTGATGTGATGTAATGGAGTGAATTTCATGAAATCAAAGCCTAAACTAATTGCATAAATGGAATTTTACTTTGAAAAGAAATTAATCATAGGAAAGAACAATTTCTAATTTAAATCCTAAGAGCGTGATTTCAACGAAATAGGCCTAATATACTTTGTAAAAGATCATGTGCTAAGTGGTGTTTATTATTCCTCATTCATGTATTTAGAGCCTAGGGGTCATGAATAAAGCCTAAGAGACAAAAAGCAAGATATTGGAACAAATATGGCCAAGTTTACATGTGCTACATGAGTGCTACAGGCGAAACATAATTGCTACATGAGGTCATGTTTTGCTACATGAGGAGATAAATCATCGAATGATCAAGTAAATCAAATAAAAATGGGATGGTATAAATTATTTTATTATTTATGATGTCTTATGACTCGATTCCAAGTGGAATCACTTGAAAATACCGCTATTAACATGTGCTAAAAAATAGCATAAAATTACTACTCTAAAAATTGGAATTCAAGAACTAGTGAGCTAGTTAACCTATCAAATTCCTAACCTAATCAAGTGAAAATTAAATACAAGTGGAATAAACTCAATTTAAGCTCATTAACGTGTTCTAAAAAATAGCAGAAAATTACTTATTTTTGCTACAAGGGATTTGTAGAAATTCTATATTTGTGAACTAGTAAACCAATCCCAGTAGCTCAATGATGAATATGAATTTTAAAATCTATTAAAAGGATGCATCATGCTTGTGACTCTGTAAATAACCTACAAAAAAAATTACTTCAATCATTTAACAAAATCCTGCAGCAAAATAAGCATCAATACTAAATGCAGAAATAAGGAAAACAAGAATAAGATATGCATGTGAATAAGAAGAGAAAAGAAGAAATAAAAATTATAAAAAATTGTTATAAGGCTCCTAGGATGTCATTAGCCCAATGATACTCATATTCCTATGAATGAGAACAATATTTAGAATCTAAAAATGGCACCAAACTTCATTATTTGAATCAATCCAAGTTCATCCCTACTAGAACTAAAAGTGGAGATGCTAAAGAACAATTTTTTTCAACAATAAGACTAATAAGTATATTCCCCTAGAGGAAAATTTTGAATTTATACTTATAAAAACTG
This sequence comes from Pinus albicaulis, assembly GCA_034641835.2. Classification (NCBI taxonomy): domain Eukaryota; kingdom Viridiplantae; phylum Streptophyta; class Pinopsida; order Pinales; family Pinaceae; genus Pinus; species Pinus albicaulis. The sequence goes on from CM076579.1 coordinate 1,329,673,504, forward strand.
ATGGAGAATAATTATCCTTTAAGAGAGGAATATTTCCCCTCCAAAATCCCTCAAATAGTGGATCTAGTTCCCAACACTAGTAATATGTATTAAATGACAAGGAACACATTCCTAGAATTTCTCAATTACTCAAGCTCTAGAATTTGTGCAATAATTTCAAAATATCTTGTTGATTTATTATCCAATATTTATCCTCTTTTATTAGGGAGAAATTCCGTAAGTTATCTCATCCTCCAAATCTTCATAATATGCCCAATATTCTCACAATTTCTAGAAAAAAAAAGTATTAGTCACATAATAAGAAACGATAAACCAAATTCCTAAAGACCCATTAATACTACAAATTAACTCTATGATGTGCAAGTATTTGGGTCAAATAAATTTTTTAAGTGTTTATAAATAATAAAATGGGCCTAATAAAATAGACAATTATGCAGCCCATTATCTCCTCCCTACTGAAATTGTTGCTCACCCTTAAGCAACCTAGTCTTCTTCCTCTTTTCGTCATTTTTCACGGTGTCCTTTGGTATCTTCTTAATGTCTTAGGTAATTTTAGATGTGGTTTCTTCTAAATAGAACTCAACCATGGATATTCCTACTCTAGGCGGCCCCTCTGATCTTGATACTAGTTTGATGGACCGACTTGATGTTGTTGTCCCACATCCTCTACCTTCTTTGATTTTGCAATATGCATCCATTTCTGAGTACTGCACGTGTCTTTTTCCAATTTTAATAATAGGGGTACTGCAAATTTCTGAGGAATAGTCCTTGTTGCTTTCCCAAATTTATAATAAGACTTTAGGTTAGGCTATGATTCAAGCTTTTGGAGTTCTTGGGGGGATATTTCTACCTCATTTGATGCTAATGCCTCATCCTGTAGCAGTGCTATATTTATCCTATAGCACCCATGCTTTCTCTTGTATCATCTCTTCATTTTCATGTAGCAAGGTTGTTTGTTCTTTTATTTTCTTAGTTATGGTTGATCTATTGGTTTCCCTTGTTAAAATTATGTGACTGCGGTGAAATTCCACTTTATAAATCATATATGATGAAGATGATATTTGCAATAAATTCCTCTATTAGAGAGGACCAAAATTGACCTTATTTTTGAATTATTTTATTTATTATTGTATAATGGAATGGGTCGGCCTAAGAACATGTGGAACTGGTTAAGTCGACCTTAACTGAAACTGGACCCTAATGAAAGCCTATAAATAGAAGCAACCTCAAGCTCATTCTAACACATTTATCTAGCTATATTATACTCTTTTATTTTTCCTTGGATTCTTATCACACATAAATTTTTAATTTTTGATTGATAGGGTCACTCATCTACGTTTCAATTTTCCTCATAAGGTTGATTCATGAAACTAATGAAAAATTCATGAAATGGTCTTTATGCTAAGTATAGAATAGTCCATTGGTCATGCCATCATGGTAAAATCTATTAAAATTAACCTTAGATTCACATGCATTGGTTTAAAATTCGGTTTTAGCCCCATGTCTGATTTCTCACAATTCCATAACAAATTCTATGCAAAATAGGTGATTTTCACTATGAAATCTCTTGATCACTCTGTAGCAAATCTGTCAAATTTAAACTGAGAATGTTGCGAAATCATATTTTCGTACATAAATTAATGGGATGATGACCTGTCAAGTTTTTAGTGGTTTAGGGTAAAGGTGAGGTCATATAATTGGTTTTCATAATCATCCAAGTATGCAAAAATGTAAATACCACCCATCATTTCTTTTCAATCCCTCATTTGTCATCATTCTCTCCACATTTGAATTTCATCTTTAAAACTTATCTCCAAGCACCTCTTTAACATCTTTCATTTGAGCTTTGCATGCATCAATCCATTATCACCTCTGAAAATTCTAGTCTCATAGCAAGAAACTTGTTGTTCATTTTTTCTCCTTGCAAGTGTCACAGTTCAAGAAGGCCAGCAGAGTGTTAAAAGAGATATCCATGCAGAAGAAGACTAATAAAGGTAAGTTCAGTGGTTAAGTATGAACCTATAGACTTAAATTTGGTCATGGAATACCCTAGTGTTGCAGAGGATTTCATTAAACTTTCTTGCATGAACGTTTACAAGAAGATACAAAGGGATTTCTCTCTTTTTTTGACTTTTTGAGCAGTCAACTTCAAGAGCAGTTTTTGGGAAAAAAAGGAGAATTATAAAAAACTAAGAGAGATTATTGTCAAGCGCATATCAAAGAACATTAATGTCTTTCAATTTTCTCACAAGTGCTACCAATTTGGATATTCGAAGATGTCTTTGGGCTCTATTTTCAGAATGTCTTTTTTTCCTGTTTTAGACATGTTTTTCAAATGAATATTCTGGACACCTAGGGATGTTTTTCAAAAACATAGAGCGGTTTTTATTCAGCACGAACATATTTACAAAAACCTCCTCCCTTTTTGCAACAAATATCAAGGATTTAGATATAGGAGCTCATTTCTAAGCCCTAATTTTCAGAAAAAATAGAAAAATTCTGAATTTTTTTCCAATTAGGCAATTTCGTAGCGAAGCCCAAGCTTGAAGGTATAATTTCGGAACACAATCCCTGTAGGTTACTTTTTGCAAAGAAATCACAGTTTGGGTGGAAATCAAAGGAGGAAAAAATTTTTATTTACCTTATTTTGTCCAACAAACACATACAAATCAAGGAGTAAGGCTAAAGATTGACCTAGATAAGTGAAATGGAGTTGCTAGCAAATCATGCTATGAAACTGCCTATTTTACACTGTTTTTGCAAAAAATAGCATTTGGTAGTATTTTAGTGTTTTGAAGGAGTATTTAAGGCCATCCAACAATGTGGATGCATTAAAGGGTACCAGTGGAACATTCCAGTAGAGATTTGGTCTTCAACAAAGTTGTCTCTTTTACTAACTCAACAAATGACAGTCAGCAAATGTCATGTCATCATTTCCATAAAAATAAGATGTTTTTTTCTTAGTTTATTGAGGGCATTTATCCTTTGATGATGGTTAGTGCGACTCGAGCACTTAACTAATTTTGATGTAATTGCGCACACCTTTAGTTAGTAGTTGTAATAAATAGGAGGTAGAGTCCTAGTAGGCTTATAAATCTAAAGTCATTAGGTGTCATGATTTAGTTCTAGGAATATAGTTTATTGTTAAGTTCGGTGTCAAGGATGATGGTTCGATGATCTAGCCAGTTGGGAAGATCCAATGTAAGTGACAACAACCTATTAATGGGAAGAAATTTTAATGACAAAGGGTTGGAGAATGTTATTTGACACTACTACTATTGTAAATTTTTGTTGATCACTAATATAAAATGATTGTTTTCTACTTCACCTGAGATTATTTGAGTGTTTCAATGATGCTTATGTTGTATGTTTCTTAATATTTTTTTCCCAATATCTTTATTTTGAATTAATCAAAATTCATGTTCTGCATGCTTTGACTTCCTTTTAAAATTAAGCTATTGAATATTCTTGTGTATGTATTATCCTTTCATTAAAACAATAAAAGCCTCAGCTTCTACAAGGAAATCCATTTGTCATTGAATTCCCTCACACTGACTCCATAAGCCCAATGGTAGTGAACCCTATTTCATTTTTCACCTACAATCAAATACATTAAATTACATATCACAGAGTTATCCATCTGATTGAATCCTAATTGAGAAAATAATAAGTTAATTTGAGAGATCCCTCTAAGGCTGAAGAGGCTAATCCTCAGTCAAAAGCTCATTTGAAAGAGTTACCATAATTTTTCTAGTGTAGAAGCCCATTAGTACCAATTTAGAGATAACATTCTAGTGCGTCTGTCAGGAGTCTGAAGACATATTTCCCAAATTTTTTGTTGAAACAATGATGCTGAAATCTTGGAGGTAGCAGGAGCTCAAAAGCTCAAGAGGCTGCATCTGTACCTTGGCGACTCCATTTTTTAAGGATCCAAAAATTCATAGCTTTATGGTGATTCCACTAGAATTATGAAGAACTCAGATGCTTCCATTCTTTTTTCGAGGTATGCATGAGTAAAATTTTCACAAATTAATGGTTTCCCAAATCATTTTCCCAAGGATGCATATTTTTTAAGGAATGGTCCAAAATTTAATGAAGAAGATTTGAGTTTGACCTTGAAGCATATATCAAATGTCCGTGACTTTACTGAGCCTCTTAGAGTAAGACATGAAGATATTTTTATCATGTTTTTCTATGATTCATTTCAAGGGAAATGTAGACAATGGATTGAAAGTTTTCCTGTCATATCTATTATGTCTTTTGTATATTTTTGGCTTATCCTTTTGGAAACATGGATAAAAAAAACATAGTTGGTGGTAGACTCTCTTTACATTCAAGGCTTTAAGAAATGGAATGATGATCACACTAATGAGGAAGTGGATGAAAATTTTTCTTAGGCCTTGTCTTCTTATATAAAGTCATTTGAGTGCAAGTTAGAATATAAGATTTAATTTTTGGATGAATTTGTTAAGAACATTGCCAAAAGACATTGAAGTTTTAGAAGATAAAATTCAGTCCTATAGTCTTCATGGTCATGATCAGTCTTTTGAAAACTTTTTCATATCAAAATACAAAGAGAAGGTAGTGCTACCTTTCTCCTTTGAGATTGACGAGGAATGTCATGTTTTTGAATATGAGTTTTATAAGACACAACTGAAGTCTTATGTTTATAAAGAAAGAATATATGAGTTTTCTAAAACTACAGAATTTCTTGAGATTTATCAAACAAACTATGTCTTCTATGATCCCATAGTTGACTACATGGAAGAGTAGTCCAACTTTTCAATTATGTTTTCACTGTGAAAATCAGACCCATTTTTTGTTACCTTTTTCATTGTAGTATATAGTTTTATTTTGGTTTAAGAAAAATCAAGGAGGTCAAGTATCAGATAAAATCATTGATTGGCTTTATTGGAGGTTTCATGTCGCTTGAATCAAACATGAGGATTGTAGCTATTAGGGTAGGTATGAGTATGCGTGGATAAGTTCAAGTATTCTGAGCATATTTTTAGCATGTACAGATTTAGTCTTCAACTTGGATTGCAGTTTTCAACAAGCTTGAGCCTGAGGAGAAGGCCATAAGAGCTTGGTGAAGTCTTCATCAATTTCAGAAAATTCCAATTTTTGAAGGAAGGCACTGGAACTACAAGTAATTTGTTGTACCATAGGGGCACACCATACCGAGTGGAGCCACTATTATCACAAATGAAATTTTAAATTTTTGTTAATAGGGTTACTCATCTAGGTTTCATTTTGTCTCATAACGTCGATTCATGAAATTGATGAAAAAATCATGAAATGGTAATTATCCTATGTCTAGAATAGTCCATTGGTCATGCCCTCATGGTCAAATCTATAACAATCCACCTTAGGTTCGCATGCATTTTTTTAAAATTTTCTTTTAGCCACCTGTCTGATTTTTCACGATTCTGTAGTGAATTCTATGCAAAACATGTGATTTTCGCTATGGAATCACCTGATCATTTTGTAGAAAATCTGTCAAATTTATAACTGAGAACGCTGTCGAATCATACTTTTCTCCATAAATTAATGGGATGATGACGTGTTAATTTTTAAGTGTTTTAGGGTAAAGGTGTGGTCATATAATTGGTTTTCATAATCATCCAAGCATGAAAAAGCATAAATACAACCCATCATTACTTTCCACTCCCTCATTTCTCATCATTCTCCCCACATTACAATTCCATTTTTAAAACTTATCTCCAAGCACCTCTCTGTCATATTTCATTCGAGCTTTGCATGCATCAATCCATTATCACCTTTGAAAATTCTAGTCTCATAGAAAGCAGGTTGTTGTTCAGTTTTTCTCCTTGCAGGTGTCAGATTTCAAGAAGGCCAACACAGTGTTAAAAGAGATAGCCATGCAAAAAAATACTAATAAAGGGAATTTCAGTTGTCAAGTATGAACCTATAGACTTAAATTTGGTCATGGATTACCCTAGTGTTGCAGAGGATTTCATCAAAACTGGTTTCATGAGCTTTTACAAGAAGATACAAAGGGATTTCTCTGTTTTCTGACTGTTTGAGCAGTCAACTTCAAGAGCCAGTTTTGGGAAAAAATTGGAGAATTATAAAAAAATGAGAGAGGTTATTGTCAAGCACAGATCAAAGAATATTAAACTATTTCACTTTTCTCATAGGTGCTACCAATTTGGATATTAAAATATGTCTTTCGGCTCTATTTTCAGAATGTGTTTTTTCCTGTTTTAGACATGTTTTTCAAATGCAGATTCCAGACACCTGGAGATGTATTTCGAAAATCCAAGAGATATTTTTCTTCAGCACGAACGTATTTACAAAAAAATCCTCTCTTTTTTCAATAAATATCAAGGATTCAGAGATAGGAGCTCATTTCTAAGCCCTAATGTTTAGCAAAAATAGTAAAATTCTGATTTTTTTGCCAATTAGGCAATTTCGTAGCGAAGCCCTGGCTTGAAGGCCAGATTTCACTAGAAAATCCCAATAGGTTACTTTTTTCAAAAAATCACAGTTTATGAGGAAATCAAAGGAGGATAAAATTTATATTTAGCTTATTTTGTCCAGCAAACACATTCAAATCAGAGAGGAAGGCTAAATATTGACCTAGACAGGTGAAATGGAGTTGCTACCAAATCACACTACGAAACTACCTCTTTTCCTACTTTTTTGCAGTGAACAACATTTCATAGTATTTTAGTGTTTTTAAGGAGTATTGAAGGTCATCCAACCACGTGGAGGCATTAAAGGGTATCAGTGTAACATTCCAGCAGATATTTGGTCTTCGAAAAAGTTGTCTTTTTCACTAACTCAGCAAAATACAGTCAGCAAATGTCATGTCATCATTTCCTTAAAAATAGGATGATTGTTTCTTATTTTAGTGAGGGCATTCATGCTTTGATAATTCTTAGTTACACTCAAGCACTTAACTAATATTGTTGTAATTATGCACTCCTTTAGTTAGTAGTTGTAATAAATAGGAGATAGAGTCCTAATAGGCATATAAGTCTAAAGTCATTAGGTGTCATGATATAGTTCCAGGAATATATTTTATTGTTAAGTGAGGTGTCAAGGATGATAGTTCAATGATCTAGCCAGTTGGGGTAGATCCAATGTATGTGACCAAGTCCTATTAATTGGTCGAACTTCGAATGACAAACGGTTGGAGAATGTTAATTGACACTACTACTATTGTAAATTTTGGCTTATCAGTAATATATACAGTGACGGTGTTTTCTGCTTGACCTAAGATTATTTGAATTTTTCAATGATTCTTATGCCTTATGTTTCTTAATTTTTTGTTGCCAATATCTTGATGTTGAATTACTCAAAATTCATGTTCTACATTCTCTGACTTCCTTTTAACATTAAGCTATTGAATATTATTGTGTGTGTATTGTCCTTTCATTGAAACAGTATAAGCCTCAGCTTCCACAAGGAGATCCATTTGTAATTGAATTCCCTCACACTAACTCCATAATCCCAATGGTAGTGAGCCCTATTTCATTTTTCACCTACAATCAAATATCACAGAGTTAGCCATCTGATTGAATCCTAATTGAGAAAATCATAAGTTAATTTGAGAGAGCCCTCTCAGGCTGAAGAGGCTAATCCTCAGTCAAAATCTTGTTTGAAAGAGTTACTCTAGGTTGTGTGGTGGAGCAGCCCATGAGTACCAATTTAGAGATAAAATATCACACAATTTTGACAGAAGGAGTTCGCACGGGGTCCAAAGTCACATGCGGGAGGCTTTCTCTGATCTAAGTTTTTTTTTATATTAGTCACATGCTTGATAAAGAGATTTTTCGGCCAGAGCTAGAGGCACAGAGGCTTATTTATGCATCAATGGTTCCATAGCCAGAGGAATGGAGGCTCAAGGGTGTGGCTAGGGATTTAGAGGTAGATTGGGTTGAGCTCATCCCTAGACGCTTCCACAGAGTGTCCTGGTAGCATCCATGGAACAATAGCTGCATGAATAGAGTCCTATGGTAGCGTCCAGGGCCTCAAAAGGAATATTGGGCCTTCATAACCCATATCCGTAGGCACAGAGGTCTATGGTAGCATCCAGGGACCCATAGTCATAGGAACAATGTCCTATCATAGCATCCTGTACTGTCATAGATGTTGCAACTCCTCCTCCTCCATGCGTCTGAGGCTTAAAGATGAATCTATAGTACATAGAAGTTTTCGCTTAGTAACAGTAGTATCCAATAGTTAACTACAGTCAGTGACAGTGCATTATAGTTCTTAGAATAAATTTCCTTTAGTAGAAGTATGTTTAAGGTTATATTATGGGTGTGCTAGTTTTTTTATTGTGTTATGAAGATATGGATCAATAGATAATTTTAATCTTGTTTACTGAATCATTTGATGAAGTTTAAAAAAAAAATTGCAAGGGTTATCCCCATAGTGTGTTTTTCTCTGGTCTCTGACCAATCTTAATGTCTATATGTGTGCATATTTTTCTCTACGTTAATTTATGTTCTGTTGCATTTGTGATTATTATGTTATTTCTACATAGTTGTATATGATGATAGTGTAAATCTGAATAATGTGATGATGCTATGGCATGAACTTAATGTGTTAAAGAATAAATGAAATTATCAAAGAAAAGAATAGTATATCCCTATGAAACATTAACATGGTATCAAAATTGGGTTGAAGCAATTCCAAGGAGATCACCCCCATGGAGACACTTTTATGCAAGCAAGAAGAGGATGGTGAAGACCTAAAAGAATTCTATGGTATGAAGAAAGCCCTAGGTAGTTATTTCATAAGAGTTTTATGGTGAGGGTTTGATAGAAACCATGGTTTGTGGAAAACTATTGAGATATGAAACCCTTGCATGATAAAATTAAAGATGATCAGATTTAAATAAAACCCTAAATTAGATAATCTCTAGTAGGCTTGGTTGCTAGTTGAAGGAAACATTATTTTGTGGTCTATGGATGGCTCTTGAAGGTAGGTTCAAGAGGGAGAGGATCATCTCTCATTGAAGATAAGTATTCCTTGACTTAAGATGTTCCTTTATGTGTTTACTCTTATTTAGTCTTATGGATCTAATGAGTATTCCTTTTGATCATTCCTTATACTTTCTGAATATTTGAGCACATGGATGTTTCTAACCTCCTTGATGACATGTGATAAGTGGATCCTTATTTAATTCCATTTGAGATGCAAGAAAGGAAATCTAGATTTGGAAAAAATTAAAGAGGCACCTGATTGAAAGATGACAAGCACTACAAAGTTCCTATCTGAAGATGCACGGGTATATGAATACTACAAGATATCCATGGAATGGTTTAATTCAGTAGTACCATTGATGGCTAGGTCATCCCTATGATATTTTGAGAATGAATCCTATTAATATAACTCATGCATTCATATGAAAATGATTTGGAATTACGGTTTGTATTATGAAATGTTTCTCCTGGTATTCAAAATTTTTATCATGATGATCTTTTTGATTATATGAGGCTACTTATTGCTTATCTTAGATATAATGGTATACTTGATGTATTCCTAACATCTATCTCTTGTATATTTTGAAGAAGGCTAGCACCTTGACTTTGGTATATGATACTATTGATGATTGATTTCACATAGAAGGTTAGATCATTAACAATGCTTATGGAAAGAGAGATTTCACTCTTTTGGTAAAGATTTATTGAATGACCTAACTGGATCCTATTGGTCATGATAAGCATGGTAACCTTGATCATAGAGTTAAATATATGATATTGATGTTATAGATATATTACCACCTATGGTCATGTATTCATGGAATATGGTGAAACTGAATTCCCTAACTTGAGGGATTGACTTGATAAAAAATGTTACTGTGTTTATAATATTTGAGATATGATGCCACATCCAGTTGTTGCCCTAATATTTATAGTCTAACCCTTGATGAAAGTTTGAATACATGATGTTGATGACCATGATATATATGTTTTTATGATCGAACAGATCTTCTATTGCATGACACTACTAGACAGGCTGGTGATAGATGAAGTGGATCCTAGTCCAAGGTATAATCTCTTCTCAAGATTCTTACTCATACTATTATTTGCTTGTTTTACTGTCAAAGTACGATCTATGTGCATATGAAAATACTGAATTGTAAAAATGTCTCTGATATGAAGATCGTACAAAATTAGGGTTCTTTTTTTCGACGTAGGCACAAAACTGGGATATTTTGTCCCTGGATGCACACGTGTTAAGCCTAAGGTAGTGTATAGGAAGCTATTAGAGCAGGGTCCCCTAGGGTATAATTTTTAGTATCGTTTTGTACATTTTTTGTATATGTGCGCTGCATGAATGAGTCAAGGGGATTTGGGGTGGGTCAAAGTCCCTATTTTTTATGTAAATGGGTTTAAGGGTAAAATGTGGACCTCAAACCATGGTTTGAGACCATAGTATCTACGCAATAGAATGATATAAATGAATAGATCGAGTATAAGGAAGAACTTAAGTTGAATAGAATATTATGATCTAATTGTTTATGTGGTGGTAATACTTTATAAGGGTTTTTATCTGGGTTGGGTAGAAAGGGTCCTGTCCTAGTTATGTGCGGACTCCACTGGCTTTGTGCATGGAAGGGTAAATTGTAAGGGTGAAGTCTGATACACTGAAAGGATATAAATTAATACAAGGAATGATTTTGGTGAAACAATGTGTATTTATTTGAGTTATATATTTCGTTTAAGACCGAATTTCTTCTGTGTTGATTATTTATATTTGCGGAAAGACATATGTTATGGTTATTTGGGCATATTTATGGTTGATGAATTTGCTTAATTAATTACACATTGCTTATATCTGGATCTGATTCTGTTATAATATATATGCAATAGAGTGATCTATGATTATGTCTATAATATATTAAGTGTTGCGCACATTTGTTTATGATTGATATAGGTCTCTAATCAATATCCTTAGAGCCACTTCATTATTTTCTTCCTCAGGGTGCGGAAACCTGGTTTCAGCAGCTCCCCATACCGCTTCAGGTGAGACTTTTATCTTCGCAAGTAGGTCATTGCCGAAAGTTCCAGTAGTTGGAGCTTTTATTGGTTGCACTATAAACTCTGAACTTGGTTCAGGACCCCTCAAGCCAAAAAATGGCTCTGTTGCTAGGAACAGGATAATTTTGAGGGAGATTTGATGTTGTAGCACCCTTCGCAAAATGAGTTGCAAGATTGGCTGGATAGAAAGATCCTTGAATTCGAACTCCAAGAGAACCGAAGTACTAAGCTATCTGATGAAAAGTGGGTACAGAAATACATCTATATAGAAGTTCACAAGATATTCTTATGCTACTTTGCAAACAAGCTATAGGATTGTTGTTGTAATTGACTAAATTCAATACCTGTGTGAAGGATGACGCAATCATTGAGTGGACTCCTGAATTGATGTAGAAAGAAGAAAAGTTATACAATAAGATCACCTGCGTGGTAAATCATTTGATCGATTGCCTCTTGGGAGGATTTGTGACTAAGTTTTCCATTGATCAATTTGTGTCATATTTTGAAGCAGAAAGAATGTTTTTCAAAGGTCCTAGAGGTAGCTTTGTGTGCTCTTTGATTTTTTTTTTGAAAATTAGATTATTTGAGCACGACTCTCTATGTGAACATATTTCTTGAATTCCTCGAAGAGGCCCGATTATGCACAGTGGAAAATTTTACCACAAAGATCCAATAAAGTTGATTTATAACCCTCTGAAGCCTAGTTCTGATAGCAAAGGTGAACCAGAATTTAGTAGCTTTAGTGACCCTGAAATATAAGATTCATCACACCAGAAACCCTTGAGTATTTTTCCAACCCAATCCACTCCACTTCCACACTCATATTACAAAACACCCACTCCATCACGTAGTCCATCTCCACCTCCACTTCCCCTAGAAGTATATAAGGTCGCACCAATGAAGTTACCTAAAATCAGAGGCATTGGAAACAAAGATACTGAGCACTTTTGGTTTGTGACTGAGGTCATATGGCAGGTTGAGCAGGTTAATAACAATGATATTAATAAAGCACAAATGGTTATTTCTTTTCAATATCACACATTAGATTGGTACATCAGGTATGTTCAATAAAGCCCTAATGCCACCTTGGGCCAAATAAAAGATTCCATAATAGAGCACTTTAAAAATCCTAAGTCATACGCACAGTTGGTGACAAAAATGAAAGAGATTCATCAGGAAGTTAATGAATTTGTATGGGAGGCAGACCAAAGGCTGAAGTGCACTATCAGAGATGGTGGATTTTTCATTGATGATACGCAACATAAGGAATGTTTCATTGCTATGTTTCTCCCACATTTGTGCCAGCCCTTAGGTCAAAAAAATATTTCCACACAGTCTGAGGCTATGGAGGTTGCAATGACACTAGAGGCTACTCCAATTCCTGTTGCATTGGGGACTCAACAAATTCAAAATCAGTTGGAAGCCATGCATTTAGAGATTCAAATCTTGTGCAAAGACAAAGGAAAGGAGGTCTGTGCAGAGGTCTGGTGCATAAAATGTAGGTTGATGGGGACCATAAAGATCAATGTCCTGTATTCAACAATTATTTGAAATTTGGAGGTCGTAGTCCATTGAAGAGTCTTATATGGTGCACAATCTGTCAAATCACTGGATTGCATGACACATATTCCTGCCCAAGGATCAGAAAGTATCAACCTGAGTTGAAGAAGTTGTTTTGCAGATTTTGTTAGTATTTAGGACATGATGAGGAGCATTTTCGCACTTATGATATGAGGTTAGATAAAGATTAAATATATAGGATGAAGGTTGAGCCTACCTCACCATCATCCTCCTCTGGGCATGGTGGATTTCAGGGTAGAGGAAGATGACGAGAAGGTGGATTAGTTGTTCAAGGAAGAGGGTAAGTTATTTTCTATAACTGTGGAGATGATGGTTACTATGTGTTCGACTATCCTAATATAGTACGAAAATCATGCAGGTATTGTAGAAAACTTGATCATGTGATAGAATATTGTCCTGTATTGGTAAAATGCAGGAGAAGGAGATGCATACTCCAACACAAAATATTCAGATGGTGAGAGCAGAAACCAATGAAGAATATCATAGTGTGAATGTGGTTACTATGAGAGGTGTAGCCACCAATGAAGATAAGGGAAATAAATCGGTCACTGGTGTATGGATCTACAAGGCACCTGAAAGAAAAGAAGGATTTGATCTTCAGCGCACAAAGGAAACTTTTGTTGAAGCACAGAAATAATTTTCAGATGGTAGCGCATCAACATCAGGAAGACCAATGAAGGAAGCATGAGGAGATGAAGAGGTCAAACCATTTATACAAGTGTGCATAAATTTATTGCGCAAAAAAAATGAAATATATAATCTTCAGGATCTTATAGATAATTGCACAGAGAAGGAACACTCGATGGTAGAACAGAGTGTTGTTAATAAAATATACAAGAATACAAAGAGAACGGGTAGAGAGATGTCTATAACCACACATATTGGTGGTTATGAGAAGGAACAGGTTATTCTAGATCTAGGATCGGATGCTAATGTTATACCTAAGAAAACATGGCAATACATGGGAGAACCCAAGCTAGAATGGTCTACCATTCAACTGGGCATGGCCAATCAACATAATAGCATTCCATTAGGGAGGCTGCCGCAAATTTTAGTCAACATCGAGGGTGTTAATGTAATGGTATACTTTGAAGTCATGCAAATTGTAGATGATAATGCTCCTTATCCTATGCTACTATGGTTGGAATGTCCTATTGATGTGAATGGTTTCATAAATCTGAAGAAAAGGAGAATGGTATTTGAAAGTAATGGATTGAGGGCCATCATTCCTCTAGATCCTGCAGAAGGACAAATATATATGGAGCCCGCGCCCACTGATGATGATATCGATAAAATCTATAAGCTCACCTTGCATGACGAAGATTGGATTAACCCAACATCAGACGGAAATATTAATTGGGAGAAGGATAACTCTTATTTTTCAGACTTTGATGAGGAATTAGAAAACTAGCAGGACTGGTTGCATGAGGTATCTACATAGCACTGTAATCATGTGACTAGATATCTATGATGTTTAACTTCTGAGCTACGTGAATTACCGCACTATGATGGGCTAACTGATGTAAACATGCTTATAGGGGAGCTTGAAAGGACCGTGCCTAAAGGACATATATTCCATGCTTTGAATCTCATATTGCGTGCTACTCTATCAAGATGGTGGGAAACTCATAAGGATAACATGGGAAACTAGGGGGAATTTGCGTGCATGATCAGGTTACGATTTGAATGTCCAACCATCAAAATGGAAGATGTCTAGTCTGGAAAAGATGATCCGCACAGAAATTTGGCAAGATGGAATCAGGTATGGTGCATAGAGCCAAGATTTGAATTGGTCAACATGTTTATTGACACATTTGGGAAGGTACCTAATGAATGGTATTTGGAGACATATTTGTTCCGAGGTACTAGTGCGTGGTGTACGCTGACAAAGATCTTTATCCTAACATTCAAATTTGAGATTTGATTTGATAATATTTTCCATGCGTTGCATAATATTCAAGAAGTCATCTTTCATACAACAAAGCCTGCAATCAAGTCTGTTCCACCAGCATGGGATGCGCAGATGAAAGCTATTGTGAACTTCATAAATCTGATAGTTCTAAAGCCTAGGGGACAACGTGAAGTCATTGGAACCTCGATCTCTCCACCTGAGAATATCAGACACTTGCACATAATGATTGGCCTTGATAAGTACTATAGGAAGCACATTCAGAGCTATGGGTTGATAACTGTGCCCATGAATAAATTCCTCAGAAAGGTGCGACATTCCGTTCAGATTTAGAATGTCATAGTAGTTTGTTGTTATTGATGGAAGAAATGGTCACTAGCCACCATGTTTTGAATTGTCTGATCAATAAGCCTCTATTGGGAGGGACAATATGAAGATGGGTATTATTATCTCTAGAGTATATGCATAGAAATGTGTGGCGTGCGTGCAGTTGTTGCATGAGGAGGTTGACTGGGTCACAAAAGTGTCAAAAAATAGTCGTTGGAATAGTAAATCTGGAAAATACAGCGTTATTACTATTTATAGGAGCATGTATGTTGCATTTAATGAATGGATTTTACCATATTTGGGACCATTTTGTCATTTATGAAGACACATTAATGCAGAAGGAACAATTAAAGATGCACCACAAGTATTAATATGACCTATGGGATTGCAATAGTTGCCTTTTCTTTTTGAGGGAATTATTTTCTTTGAGCTCTCTGATTTTTGCTGCATACTCTGTGTCTATGTATGGCTTGGATCCGGGAATCAAGGAATATTTGTGCCATGCAGGATTGGGTTACGTAATTCTAGGCAATATAATGGTCACATGACCTGGAGATAACCCTACTTCACCCTAGGACCCTGTTTTTGAAACACCTGCGCCCATGAAGTCCAAGAAGGGGCATTCATATGGTACAAGAAAATCCCCCAGGGAGAATACTTTAAATCCATGCCCCACTACGACTGAGCGTCTGAAAAGGAAAATGACAGAGCTCCCAGAAACCATTATGGAGGACAAAGACGATGTAGTCGAAGTGGCCCCATTCTCGTGGTTGCCTACCTATGTTGCACCACACAAACTGATGGACATAATACCTAAGGATCTTGACAAAGTATGCATGAGCATCCAAATGTCGCTGATTCCAGAAAACATCTCGATGGAAGGGGACATGTTTACCAAATTTCCACTACTCAGAATGGAGGACTGGGACATTGTGTATGTAGAAAAATTTCCTGAGCTCGTGCCAGAGATATACCTTGACCAAGTTCAGTATGAATGGGGGAAAATGCACCTAGAGCCGAAGAGATGGGTATTGGATCTACACAAAGCCAACCTGCTAAATCTATTTCAGATCCCTCACTTTGGGCGTAGCCCAATAAACGACATTTGTGTCCATCAATTTCTTGCACTAGTGCATGATGACGCGCTATGGTTGGGAGAGCGCATTCCAATTGATGCTCCATTATTCCACAGGATCACTGGGTTACCTATTAAAGGCATAGATCTAAATGCATATTTTGAAGGAAAATCACGAGAGAAACTTGTCGCCGACTAGATCAAGAAGAAGTATCAAGTCCCATGGAAGAGCCAATGCATTATGGTAAGTGAGATAAATGACCCGGCTATTAATTTTGGAACACTCATCTTGTCCAGCAAGATGATGCGCAAATGTAGAATGAAGGAGGTACATGCGCACACAATTTCTCTTACACGACAATGCGATAAAGGGGTCATTTACTACTGGTCTCACTATTTTTGTAAGGAGTTCCTATGAAATGTGCACGAACCATAGGAGCAAGGAAATAAATTCAATTACGCTTGGATGTTATTACTAATTTCATTAATCAAGTGGAAGACCCCTACGGAAACCTAGTTTCCATAGATTGAGCCACAAATGTGTGAGGTCGTGTGGTATGCGACACTATGGAATTCCTTAGACCGCACGTGCCCTAAGGAGAATAAGATTTTATGGGTCCTGTATAATTATTCACTATATCAGGTCATGCAGTCTAAGCCAAGGCTATCTTCGATGTTATATGATCAATACAGGATGATGTCGACTTCAAGGCCACGTTCCATAATATGCACATCTACATGAAAGTTTTCGTAGAGGGAGTTTGGTATGAGTTACCATTTCATAGAAGATGATTTGAATAGAGTTACTGCAAAGTGGCCACCAACGTGGTTGGAGCCTAGTGCATCCATATATATCACCAAAACACCAACAAAGCCGCGCACTAGCACTCAGTGAGAGAAAGTGACAGAAAAGGTGACTGAGAAACCTCAAGAGAAAGAAGCCACACCGACCACCATCGGTGAGACGATCGACTTAGAAAAGGACACTAAGCTGAAGAAAAATGGTTCTATGACAAAAGATACAGTGGAAGAAGTAGATTTAGAGACATCTAAGGGAATGAAGCATGACTCTCAAGCCGTTGGTGGATCACGAAAGAAAAGGAAGGGATCTAAGGATGCTATATAGGAGGTCTTGATGCTGATAGAGGATGATTTGAATGATATTACAAACACTGTTGTTTCTGTGATAGAGGATCACTGGACTGATATGGAGGTGTAGTATAAGACTGCGTTGGAAATAGTTTAGGTGGGGATTCAACAACTTAAAATGAAAGCGATCTTGATACAAGTGAGCATTGCTTAGGTAAGCCATACCAGCATGCAAGTCACCAGCATGAAGCCATTGCATATAGAATTACCAGCCACTAGGGATGCCCGTCTTATGAAGATTCCTGCACTAGCCTTCAATTTGGACGCCAACCGACGCTCTCAATTCCATGGAGAAGGTAATATTAATATTAATTTGTCTATTTTACCTACAGGAAAGCTGTGTTTTATGCATACCGTGATCATTGATGAGCTTTAGTTGCGTGAGGCTATTTCTCACACATCTGGTGAAGAATTCAGGAAGTATGTCGATGATGCACAATAGACACAGAAAGCCGTAGAAATCACATGTCACGAAGCCAAAGCCCAACGCACTGCATTAGAAGAAAAAAGTCACCAGGTTTGCAATGATGTTCCAGCACTTCTGGCCATAGCTGCACTGGAAGAAAAATTTGAAGGACCTGTTTCAGCCGTGAAGGAATCGCATGTTGAAGTTCATACCGTTCATATAGAGTTTGAACAAAAAATCATGGACCTGCAAATGAAGTTGCAGCTTGAGACTCACCCTAAAGTCCACAAAAAAAGGGCAACCAAAGTCAAACAAGCCATATACAACATTGATGTTGCAGTCACCCAGTGTGATAACCTTTTGGATGAGACTATGGGTGTAGATAGGTCCGTGAAGTATGATCCTATAGTACAGTAGCTACGCAAGGAGCTGCATCATAAATAACAACAAATTTATGAGATCTAGACAGTGGCACTGACCCTTGTTCTTCCATAGCACCTTTCCCATCTGCAAGAGGGCCATATCATCCAGACAGAGATTCAAGACCTATGTCGTAAAGAATATTTCTTTGAAGCACGTATGCAACCATGGGCTAAGGAGGATTTTCAAATTTCAAAGACTGTTAGGTCCCTATATTACTAGTATAGTCCCTTATTGTTATTAGTGTAACCCCCTTATTGTTATTGTTGTACTCCTGTAACCCCAATATTGTTATTGTTGTTCCCTTACATTATTATTGCTAGGTCATCTAGGATTATATTGTAACCCCATGGAATCTTATATATACAAGGAGGTTTTGTCATTTTTATCATCCAAGAATTTTCCATTTATGTAATGTAAAGGAGGTTTCCCCCTCGAACTGGCTAAATTCTAACGAATTGATCTCTCTTTTCTTCTGTTTTTGGAGCTGGTTTCATAACATTTGGTATCAGATCTTTGGATTCTAGGGTTTCACTACTCCAAACAGGTTATCGTGGAATTTTCTCTATACCTTTTTTCTACGAAGTTTCATAAGCTGAAATTTTTACACAGCGAAGCCAAAATCTAGAGGAACGTCGTGTAAATATTTTTGATATTGGTTCGCAATAATTTAAAATATATGATCTATGGAAGTTAGGGGTTTTTTCAAGCTCCCAATTTCACCTAAAATTTTCATTGTGGAATTTTCTCTATAATGTTTTTCCTACGAAGGTTCACAGGCTCAAAGTTTTACAGAGTGGTGCCGAAATCCAGAGGAACTTCCTATATAAATTTCACATCTTGGTTCACAATATTTTCGGAGATATGATCTGGGGACTTTAGGGTCTTTTTATGCTCCCGAATTTCATCTCAAAGAGGTGACCGTGGGAAAATCGTCATAAATCTCTCTCTGAGCATCGAATTGGAATTTTGTAATATTTGGTCTCAAGTACACAAGCTTTAGTTTCCTTTGTATCAATTTACAAGCCTACGGATGAAACAGTGACATGTGGTATTCATCACAAATGCGTTCTACTAAACTAATCCATAATTAGGTCATTGTGGGAGATTGGGCATAACGTTGCCTTGAAGAATCTAAATCATGTCAGACCTGTGGCATTCGAAAGAAGATTCATAGTGATACTATAGGGCCAAATTTTAGATATTGAAGATCCGAAATCACATATATAATTCAGTTTCAATATCGAGCTCCTCAAAAGCAACAAAAATGTGTTTATTTTTTTTTCAAATTGCATAAGGTTTGTGTGAAAAATCAGTTTGAATTGATTCCGAGGGCATATTGTAGAATAGATATTAGTATTGGGTTCTAAAATTCCCCCTAAAAATAATTCAACGCCCATTAAACCTTCAGAAGGCTCTACTATGACTTATGAAGATGAAGAATGGTAGCATGACACATCAAAATTACAAGATCTAGTGCACCAAATTTCTCTCTCGTAAAGAGCAACAAAAATGAAATGGAAGTTTTAGATAAAGGCGTGGAAGCTAAGATGGATGGTTTAAAGAAAGGCATGGAATATAATATGGATGGCAGGGAAGCTGGCATGGAAGCTAATATGTATGACATGGAAGCTAAGATCGATGAAAAAATGAAAGACAACATGGAAACATGAAGAATGATCTAAAAGCAGACATGGGAGGTTTGACAAAGTTGATACAATAAATGTGTCCTAATGGCCAAAAGGTAGTAGAGGAAACTCATTATGAGAAAAAAATAAATGTTAATCGTGATTTCATATACTCTAATTTTGGATGGAAGAACCACCATATTCCAAAGATGGATATGAGGAAGTTTGATAGCAAGGATCCCGTAACATGGATACCACAGATGGAGCAATATTTTGATCTCAATAATGTGCAAAACACACAAAGGGTACGCATTTCAACTTTACATTTAGAACAAAATACATTTGTATGGTATCGATGGCTTTTCTCCCGTAAAAAAATTGTCACTTGGTCAATTTTTATAGAGGAAATGATAGCACATTATGAGGATACAAAGAGCAACACCTTCTTCAGCCAATTGATAAATCTCCAACAAAAGGGTTCACTGGTGGAGCACATTGAGGACTTCCAAAAAATGAATATAAGGGTGAATAATATTCTAGAAGAAAACAGGATTGATGTCTTCATAGGGACTTTAAATGATAACATCCAACTTGAAGTTCGCGTTTGGGAACCTGATTCATTGGAGAAGGAATTCAAGTTGGAAAGAAAATTTGAATGTAAAATTATGGCATCAAGGAAGCCTACCACTCACATATATAAAGATGGAAGTGTTTATACTCCTAGACTTCCACAAACTACAAGGTTGACACCACAACAATTGGAAGAAAAAAGATAAAAAGGGCTTTGCTATAGTTGTGATAGAAAATACACTAAAGGTCATAAGTGTGCTGAGAAGAAATTATTTTACATAGATTGTGAAGGGAAGGAAGAAAATGAAGAAGAAACTTCAAAAGAAAAGGATATACACTAGGAACCAGCCCTAGAAGAAGAATAAATGAGCCCTACCATATCATGTAATGCATTGGCAGGAATTACCACTCCTCAAACTCTTAAGATAGAAGGACATATAAAGAAGAAAAATGTAATAGTGTTGATTGATTTGGGTAGTACCCATAATTTTATTCATTGTAAGGTAGCCAAGGAATTGATTTGTTTCCTATAGCCATCACCAAAATGTCAAGTTATGGTTTCTGTTAGGGCCCTATAATAATAGGATTCATAATTTTGAATTGACTATGATTAGTCTTGTAATATATACATACTTTGCTTTCTGCAAATTTTTTTCCCATATTAGAAAATGTAAAGAGGGTAATTCCTAAAAGAAAAATAAAAGGACTAAAAGAAAAAAGATAAAAAAAGGAATATAAATATGAACCCCACCAAAAAGAGATAAAGAATAGATCCTGAAAGTGATGCAAATTCAAATACCACTAATTTTTAATTTACTGATTGTCAAAAATGCCACAATCCATGATAGTTAAATAGCTTAATATTGACTTATTCATGCTTTAAATTTCATGACGATAGTTAGAGAATAAATATATAGCAAAACTATTTAAGCTTGGCAGCTCAGTAGTAAGGTAGAGAATAATAATGATCTCAACAACTTAATGTGATCCATTGGAAGTCATAAGGTTAGAATTAGATAGTTGGCTTATAAAAGAAAAATAAAAAGGGTCTCCAAGCTCAAATTCACCCATATAAATGAAGAAAAAATTCTAGGGTAAATGATGGGTAGGAAGAAGCAGTTTTCACAAAGCATGGATAACAGAAATTGGTAATTTCATATTACTAAATTCTTTCTAAATTCATTTCTCTTGTAAAAATACCCCTTCCCCTTCATATTAACCTTTCCCCTTACTAGATTCATTTTTTTCTTACAAAAACCCCTTTTCCTTAGTTAAATAAGAATATTACCTTTGGAAAAGAAAAAATCCCTTTAACTAATTTCCCCTTGTTCAAAATACCCCCTAAAATACACTTATCCTAAGTTTTAAATATTTTAAATAAAGTTGGGCCCCACTTCTAAATCCCACCCCGATCTTATTTTAATCCATCCTTAGTGTATTTTATATCCCACAAGCATAACTCATTCCCGCATATATTCAACTACCGCATCATATTTCATTTATCCCGATTCATATATGTAGTTAAACCCATACTTTATTAACCCCCGTATATATTAACTCCCGCTAATATAAAGTCCCGATCCCATATATTTTAAGCCCATTAAATATGTATTATAATCCCATCGTATAAATATTCCTCGGCCCCACTTGACATATCCCTATGCATATATAACCCGCATAGCCTTATTGCATGACTCACCCTGGGCCCCTCCTATCAAACATCCATCATATTTTCCCATCCATTCGATCACGATTCGTTAGATCCAATGGTCCATACCTTATTTCAAATCCTCGATTTTCAAATATTTAACACCAGCAAAAGCTTGTGAAATAAGCAGTTTTGTGACCCGTCCTCCTTGCTACGTGGCAACCTTTGATTCTATCGCATCCGTCCAACAAATACCGCTTACCAGCTTTTATCAATGCGAAAACTACCAAGCTGCTTTAGCCCTGTATGAATAATAACACATTTTCATTTGAAATTAACTTCACACCCATATGTTTAACAATTGTTAGTTAAAACATAAAATCACCCTTTCAAGCCTTTTCACCATTTTTTTGTTCATATTTGCGCAAAGACAGCTCTACCGGCCTATTTTCGAGCCAAAGAATCTCTGTCGACCTGTTGTTAAGCCATTTCACAATAGAATTCAGCCCTTTTGCTATTAAAGCTGCTGCAGAATCTGATTTGAAGTAATATAAAGAGCAGAAAAGCCTCTGTTGCCTCCAGAACCTCCTATGCAAACATAAATTAGCCATTCCATGTATTCCTCAATATGAAGGCATGTTCTTAAGCAAAGAAAGTAATCCTTTAAATCATTTGAAGCTTTGCAGACTACATAAAAGCTATTGCTACCTCCAAACCCTTTTCTGCAGACCCAATTCATCTGATTCACAGTAGTTCTAAGGACCTGAGCTTATTTATTGATAAAAGAGAGTAATTAATTGATAAAACTAAATAAATATGGCTTCCCAAGGTATTGTAACAACCAATACCCTGCAACCTCCAATTGTTGATGTGGAACATACCCCCCTTGCAGACAGAGACCTCAAAATTAGTGACCCTGACACTGATTTCAACCTCCTTGAGCTCCACTGCTGGAGCCATGATAAGTCAATTGACCAAGCTGATGATTTTTACCTTTGGGAGTCAAATTTTCCTAGGTATATTTTCCCACATACCTTCCAGTGTCTAGAGGTTATCAAACCATGTCAAAAAAATTATTTACCTGATCAAAGAGCCTTAGTGACCCCTGGTAAAGAGATTTTATTCACCATCACAGCTGAATCAATAAACCAGATGCTACAAATTCAACCTAGGCTTGATGAAACCCCAATATCTATTAAGATCCACACTGAATTATATTTTTTTGGAACACCTAATCCTCTATGGGTAGGTGTGGAATGCGAAAAGTCACAATGGATTCCAAGTGACCTTGGAATGTGAAACCAAGAGTCATACCATTGTACTATAAATGTACATCATGTATAATGGAAAAATAAGAAAGCTACACGCTTATTCTTCATTGTGTGTTGAGTCTCTTGTGTGTGTGTGTGTTCATCCTTCTCATACACCATGTGTGTGTTTAACATGGTATCAGGGCTGATACGTTCATAACCAGCTCAACATTGAGTGAGCCATCTATGGTTATGGCCTGTGCATATCTGGAAAAATTATGATAATTTTTCCAGCACTCAGAGATTGTTGCAGCAGTCATTTTTCCGCATTCAGAAGAAGCAGCATTCAGAAATTTCGTCTTGGAGAAAAGAATCACTACGCCTCTGAAGGTTTCCATTCTGATTTCTTCCTGCAATTTCTGCCTATTAAATTTTTCATTTTGAAGAACTACTGGAATATTATTTAAAGTGGGTTTCTGAAGAAAAGTTTTGGGCTTTTTTACTAAAAATTTATGGGTTTTCTGCTGAAATTTTCTGGAAGAATTCTACATTTTTAAAGTCCATTTTTTTGCTGCTGGGCTACTGGAAAAATTTCTGAGTTTTGTCTGCTAAAAATTTCCGAATTCTACAGTGAAAAATTCTATGCTGCTGAGATACTTTATGGACTAAAATTCTGCCATTTGAGAAAAAAAAATCTGCTATATTTTACTCTTTTACTCCTCTCTACTGTTTAAAAAAAAAATTACAAAAAAAAAGAGGAAAAGAAAAACAAAGAAAAAAGAAAAAATCTGTTACTTGGCCTTTCGGCCCCCCTGCAACCTGCAATCTACCCTATGGCTCTCTACACCCCTTACCCCAAGCTACTACTCACCCCAAGCTATGGACCCCTCACTTCGGCCCTCCAGCTCACACACTCCCCCTCATTACCCATTCCACCTCATGCCCCTCCTCTCTCCAACAATCTAATCGCTCCCTCACTCATCCATGGCCCTCATGGCCTGCTCCACCCGTGCTCTCCTGTTCCTTCACGGCTCCCTCGAGCCCTACAACCATCACACTCCACTCCCCACGGCCTTTCGGCCTCCCCCCCGCTATCTCTCATCGCCCCTCCCTACTCCTCTACGCCCTCACTACGCTCAACACACAGCTCTCATCGCTCCCACTCTGCAGCCCCGACCCCTCTACCTCACGCCCTCACCCCTGACTCCTCAACTCCACTCCCTCCCTTACCTAGATCCATTCCCATTCATTCCCATTTTAATTTTTTATTATTAAAAAGCCACCTTCTCCCTTTAAAATTAATTCTCCCTCCCTTATGTAAATACACTCCCATTTTATTTTATTTTTATTATTAAAATCCCCCTTCCCCTTTTAAATAAACTCCCCTTCCCATATTTTATTAATCCCTTTTTTAAATAAAAAATAAATAAAAAAAATAAAAAAAATAAAATTTCTTCTCCCTAAATAAATTTCCCTCCCACAATTTTAACCCCCTCCATTCCTTTTTAATTTTTAAATTAATTCCTTTTACAAAATAAAAAATAAAAAATTCTCTTACGTGTGCTTTCCCCCTTCCTTTTAATTAATTCCCATTTCAATTAATCCTTTTTTTTAATTAGTTTTTAATTAATTAAAAAAAAAACAGCAGAGAGAGAGGAAGAGAGGAAGAGCATAAAGAGAAAATGTACAACAGCAAAGAGAAAATGACATATCAATAAATGGATAGTATACATAGAGAAAATTGCAGTTTTGGATTGTGATTTGTGGCATTGACATAAGGGTGACTTTTTCTAAAAGAGATTGACATGTGAAGATGAGTTGTTCTTGATGAAAAACAACTCTTTGAAGGAAAATTCAGCTGCCTTAAAGGCCTCTTGCACAAGTGTTTTTGCTGCACATCTTTACAAAATATTTTTGCAGAAATATTGACATTGTGTTGCTTCTTCATTCATAGTTGCAATCAGTATTTGAGTTGTTGGAAAAATTATTGATTGTTCTCCATCATTTGAGGAGCATATTTTGTACTTTGAGATTTCCATAGTTGGAAATTCTTTGCAGTCATTTGTATTTCTTGAATGACATTGTAAACGGGTGCATTTTTGGTTGAAGCCGACACCCTTTCATTTTTTGAGCCTAAGTTGTTGAAAAATGGCTAAAATCAATGAGGCATTAAATTTGTTGAATAAACTCATTCATTCAAATATTCATGATATGGTAAAAATGAACAAGGCTGCTCTTTGTAACATTCAAAGTTGTTTGCAAGATTCACAAGAAAAGATTGATTTTTTTCAGTTGGAATGTCAGCTCCAACAAGATGAAATTCAGCAAAAGAGTCACCATTCTGAACCTGTTTCTGTTCAGAATATTGTGAAGGACTCTCATCAGAAGAAAGAAGATAAAGTTGCAGTTGATCCCCATTCAGTGCCTTGTACTAGAGCAGATGTACATGTAGATGCAGCAGCTCACCCTGCACTTCCTAAGCCCATCATCAGACCTTGGAAAGAGCTTATCCACAACAAGCATAGAACTGGTCTTGGATATGACAAGGATGTGTCCTTTCATATTCCAGACTACACTAAGGCCATCATATTTCGGAGTGCCGGATTCCTGTATGACAGTTCACCTGCAGCTGTTCCAGATCCTGTTCCACTTCCACAACAACAAAAGATTGTAAAATGCCAAGACTGTGATTGAGTTGGCCATATGAAATATCACTGTTTTGATCTTCATCCATGAAAGCAATGTGGTTGGCACACCCATTCTCCAGACAGATGCTTCAGAAACAAGCCTCCTGCAAGAACAAAGATTCATCTTGGATGGATCGCTTCTTGGCAATGGGCATCTGCAGCCAAGAATATGTTTAAGACACATGTCAGAACTTGTTCACGAATATTGAGCAAACTTGCAGTTGAGTTTTCGCCATCATCTCACCTTGTCACTAACAGGGGGGGAAATGGTGGTCATGTACAAGCTTCGACGTGAGATCAAGCGAGCCTGAGCCACAATCTCTCATTCCATGTTCAGAGTTGTAGCGAGAGACACAGCAGTTCAAGTGAGCCTGAGCCACAATTCGTCATTCCAAATTCAGAGATGTAGCCAGAGACACAGATGCCCATGAGCATGCCTTTGGTTAGTGGATAGCCTTAAACCATCATCTTTGGTTTATGGACAACCTAAAACCATCAGAGGTAGTAGACCTTCCTTCTTTTAGGTTGAAGGTCTCCCTTTCATATATGAGGGACACTTCCTCTAGTAGAAGCCTTCAGCTTCTTGCCAGCTTTGGTTGAGTTCCAGGAAATGCTTCAAGAATTCCAGAGTTGTTGTTAATCCTAAAACCATCACAGGTAGTAGACCTCCCTTCTTTTAGGTTGAAGGTCTCCATTTTTTATGAGGGACAATTCCTCTAGCAGAAGCTTTTAGCTTCTTGCCAGTTTTGGAAGAGTTCCGAGAACTGCAACAAGTATTTCTTTCCAGTGTTGGTGGTAATCCTTAAACCACCTCTTTTTTCCAACATTTCAGAGAGTTGATTCAGCCCAAGTGCTGCCATGTATACTTTGCAAATTTGTATTACAACTCTCTTATTGGACTCACACATACCCCTTCGGATTAAGGGGGGATGTTGGAACACCTAGTCCTTTATGGGTAGGTGTGGAATGCGAAAAGTCACAATGGATTCCAAATGACCTTGGAATGTGAAACCAAGAGTCACACCATTGTACTATAAATGTACATCATGTATAATGGAAAGATAAGAAAGCTACACGCTTATCCTTCATTGTGTGTTGAGTCTCTTGTGTGTGTGTGTTCATCCTTCTCGTACACCATGTGTGTGTTTAACATGGTGTTTCACATATTTAAATTTGGACTTCCCCAAGAGGTTCCATAGATTCTAAACATTCATGCCCTCATCAATAGAAACTCCAAAGACTAACCCTCCTTATACAGCTGCTATATTCTCTGATAGAACCAGACGTATTATCACTATGATGTCATGTATTCTGGGTTTTCTCATTGGTGAGCATGTTTATGCTTCAGTCCTAGGTTTTTTATCTATTTCCTCCCCTCGTCAGCCTCTTGCTTTTGCATTCAATTTTTCCCAGTACCTCTCTGATACAATCCATGAACAACTAGTTAAATTACCAGAGGAGGGAGTGTTAAATTATTCATCTGTTTTATTCCATATGTTCCTATACTTTTAATCTGAAATATTTTCAATCAACCTTTAGAAACTGGATGTTGAAGGTAATCCTTAGTCAGTAATCATTTGTACTTCATTAATCAGGAAAGATTCCACATATTTTACATACAAAGAGTTCATCGACTCATTCATCTATCAAATTTTCAAAATGTTGAACATCAACATTCAACCAAGAGTCAGTGATGACATAAAAAAAGGTCTTGCAGTTATCAGAACATAGTAGGATGAGAGGTTGGTATCTTTACCAAAACCAAACTGAGATTAGGGTATATGGATCTCAACTCACTCCATATAAACTGCCCAAATACATCCCAATGAGGTTATTTGCACTTGAATATATCAGGCAGATCCTTAACTATGATGAAGTTAATTTCTTTTCAGCCAAAAAGAAAACACAGTTTAAAATAAAAAACCATATTGGTCCCTTCATCTACAATAATAGGACTATTGGTGAATAGGTAGATAAGTGTCTTCAGGAATTCAAGTTTAGTGAAAGATTCAAATGGAATTATGATCCTTTAGGAGTTATATGAAAGTTAAGAATTCAGTTTAAACTAACTCCTTTTGTTCATGAATCCAAGCCAGACATTGATAAATACTCCAATCAATCTGAATGGTTGGAGAATACTTTGAAAGAGGTAGAGAAGCAAGGTTATACTAGTTTCATCTTGCAAACTCCAACCCCACAAGATAGGAACTCCAAGAGACTCAGAGAAGAAGGATCATACGCAACTCAAACCACTCCTAAAACAAAATTCAAATTGATATATAGGAAGAAGCCCAAATTAAATCATGTAAATGAACAAGTTGAAACTATTGAGATCATTGATACAGACATAGTGGTAAAATAGAGTGCAACTCCAGCAGTTTCAGAGGAAACTCACGAGCCTTCAACATCTAACACTCAAATCATTCAAAAGAAGCATAGTGTTGAAGGTTCTTCATCAAGTAAGCCAACAGATAAAGAATGGGATATCATGAAAAAGTACAAGGAAATCAAAGTCAGAAATGAGGCATTAAAAGCAAATACTTATGCCGAATATTGGAAGAAGACAGCTAGTGACGAGAGAACGTTGATTTCAGGATTTGCGTACAAAACTGGAAACATGCATATGAATTTATTACAACCCACAGTGAAGCATCGTAAGTCATTAGCAAATTATAAGAAGACATCATATGAAGTTCAAGCCAAAGATCTTCATCCTATAGACCAGATAGAATTTCATAACCAAGCTGTTGAAATGTTGTATTCTACCATGACCAATAAATCCATGAGTGTAAATAATATGCAAAATACTGTAGAAAACATCCGAGGATAGTCAAAGCTAGAAAATTCTCCCTCACAAGCCAAGGATAACAGAATCAAATTCCTAGAAGAACTGGTCATAGAGGTAGGATATGATCCCAAGAACATTAAAGTTGCAGAAGAAATCATAAAGAAAAAGAATGCAGACATTGTTGCATTAAAGAAAGAACTCAAATTTCCTCCTACTAAACATCCACAGGTCAAATATGTATTACAGGATGAAAGCCAAAAATATGAAATGATGAACCTCATTCTTCAGTTAAATACCCAATTGAAAGAAATGGAAAATGAGATGGATAATTTAGTGCAGGAGGAAAAGGCCAACATGGAAGTAATAATTATCACTACTATTCCTACAGTTACTACAGTAGTTACTTCTACTTTAGCAGATTCATTGGCCACATAAGTTCTAGTAGCTATAGCACTTCCAACTACATCAACAACTACTTCAACAACATAATCATCTACAGTAGCAGCACAACCTAGTGATGAAGCGGTAAACTATTTAAAGTAATGCAACAAATGTTCATGCAGACTAATGAAATAAATAGTCTTAAATAATAGTTAAAAATTCTAGAGGATGAGAAGAAATAGTTCAAATCATGCACAAGAATGAAGTACAATTCAAATAGATTGACTGAGAAATTACAGAAGTTAGAGAAATAACTAACATTGAAAGAACCACTTTCCAAAGCTAAGCAACAGCTGTGGGACAATATCATTGAATCTTTCAATGATATTTGGCCATCCATTCAAGTTATTTATGACCAGAAGGATCTGATCAAAGCAGCAAGTGAAGCCATTCAGAAAATCAAGGAAGACCTTGGTAAGAAGCCAGAGGAGGCCAATAAAAAAATTAAGTTTCTTAATTCCAAGAACAAATAGTAATTAGAAGAAATTGGAATTATTGATAGGATAGAAACAATCATAGAATTTAGGAAGGTAATTTCTAAAAGGAACTTAATGGTACAACTTGAAGAAAAGTGTCAGAACATAGAGCTTTCCATAACCAGATTCATGGTGAAATTTGATATTTTGAGGCAGAAAGGCCTACCAAATCCATTGGTTATCAATGACAGGTTGATGAAACATGAGGATTATGATAATAAAATTAGAAAAGTGGCAAAGGAACAAGCCAAAAATTCATCCATGAAGGGAACTCCAACATGAAAGGTGCATTATCAGAGTTTTTAGAACCTCTTTTACCTAGAACGTGAGATAAAACATCTATTCATAAGCAAGCCTACATTTTCAAAATATATAGAGGCTGATGAGATATTTAGAAGAATGGTGAAAATCAAGTTACCAGATGCAGAAGCTTGGGAAAAGTTATGTGATCTATTGTGACAGTGAAAAGTTAAAGGGTAAAAGAGTATTTGAAATGAAAACATATTAAAAGAAATTAAGGTTAAAACAGAACAGTGAAAGGTAAAACAGTATGAGAGCATGTAGATAAAAGATAATTCATAGAGTTTAAAGACAGAGTTTAAAATGTATTAGATGAAAAGAAGGGTTAAAAGATAAATCAGTAAATATGCAACTAGCATAAAAGACACTCAACAACATAAAAGACAACCAACGTTCAGCAACAGCCAAAGAGAGAAGGCATCAAAAGATAAAACAACAAAGAAAAAAATCAATAAAGGCAAGGACAACTTGCATTAGTTAGATAGGTGTCTCTATCTTCTTGCATGAAGATATTTATTTTTCCTTGAATAATTCGTAAATTCAGTTTTAGGATATTTTTTATTAGTTTTTTGTATAAATACTTCACAATTCGAAGTATTATGTGTGGATTGTGGATTTCTAAACATTTCAATAGTTGTATTGATCTGAAACCTGAGGGTTCATTGTACCATTTTCAAGTCAGTAGACTGGATTGAGAAATAAAGGCATTATATTACAGGATTCATGTGTTAAGCCACTTCAGTGAAGTACTTTTAATTATTCTTTGTTATTTTTTTAATTTTTTCACATACTTGCATGTTTTCTAAATCTAAGTGTATAACAATAATTTTATCTCAAAACTAGTTTAAAAACACTTTGTCTTGAACTGTTACTTCATTTCATGTTTTCTAGTGATATCCAGATTAGGGAATTTTTCATTGCTCCCTAAGTTTTCATTGACCTCTGTCATTTCCCTCATTATCCAGATTTGAGAATCCTTGATTTCTCTCTCATCCCGATTGAAACCATTTCATCATCCAGCCTAAAGATATGAATTTATTCAACTACCTTGCCCTGTGAAAACTTTCCTTTAGAACTTGATTCTTCTCTATTGCTTGATACATTGACTCCATTAGCCCAATGGAAAACATACCTACATCTATCCATTTGAATCAGTAATTCCACCAGCAAACCAAACCAAAATAAAAACCCAATAAATCTTACATAACTAGCTTAAAATCAGCTAAAAAAAAAAAAAAAAGATTAATAATAAAGAGAGAGCCCTCTCTAAGCATTAGGAAGGCTAGATCCTAAGTTTAAAAGTAGGTTTGTGGTTACCTCTAATATTCTTTCAAACAAAAATATTAACTACCCTAGGAATTATTGGAGTGATAACTGTTTCAAATGGAGGAACTATAAATTTCTCTAGAAAATTCCATAATATCAGGCTAACCATGGGGGAATATGTATTGAATAGTCCAATGCTTTCCATTCCAATGGGATATGCTGATTTTGTACTAGGAGTACAATGGTTACAATATTTGGGGACAATAGATTTTGATTTTCAAGAACTTTTCTTGAATTTTATTTCGGAAGGAAAGGAAATCGAATTACAGGGTATCGTAGGGAAGTCGAGAAAGATAATAAGCTCTAATGTAATGACAAAGCTTCTGAAGAAATAACAATGAGGCGTAATTGCACAATTATGCTCACTAGAAGCTCCAACATCAAAATCATCTATTTCTCCAGAACTCCAAAAAGTCATGCACAATAATTCCAAGGTGTTTGAAACTCCCAAAGGACTCCCACCTATTTGTGATCATGATCATGACATTCATTTGATTCCAGGAAGTGTTCCTCCAAATGTCAGGCCTTACAGATATCCTTACGTCCAAAAGAGTGAAATTGAATGTATGATTGCAGAAATGTTAGAGGCTGGTATAATTCAACCTAGTCAAAGTTATTTCTCTGCTCCAGTAGTATTGGTGCACAAGAAGGATGGATCATGGTGCATGTGTTCGGATTATAGGGAGCTCAATAAGCTCACTATTAAAGATAAATTTCCCATTCGTGTGATTTATAAATTATTGGATGAATTACATGGAGAAATTTATTTTACCAAGTTGGATCTTCTATCAGGATATCATCAAATTAGAATGGAGACTGAAGATATTCTGAAAACAACATTTCTAACTCATGAGGGTCATTATGAATTTTTGGTCATGCCTTATGGCCTTACCAATGCAACTTATAGATTTCAAGGGTTGATGAATTCCATTTTCAAACTCTTCCTTAGAATTTTTTTTCTAGTATTTTTTGATGACATACTAATCTACAATAGTTCTTGGAAGGATCATGTTCACCATGTTGACAGGGTGCTCAAACTATTGGAGGAGAAACAATTATATGAAAAAGCATCCAAATATTTGTTTGGAGTAAAATAGGTGGAATATCTGGGTCATATTGTATCTCACGAGGGTGTTAAGGTAGACCCTAACCAAATTAAATCCATTAAGGAATGGAAAGTACCCAGAAACATAAAGCAGTTGCAAGGATTTCTCGGGTTAATATGGTATTATCAAAATTTTGTTAAGAATTATGGGAGAATAGCAGCACCTCTAACAACATTACTGAAGAAAGATGCATTTTCATGGACTTCTGAAGCAACTAAGGCCTTTGAACATCTTAAAGAGGCAATGTTCCCAGCACCGGTCTTAGCTACGCCAAAATTCACAAAAACCCTTATTGTGGAATGTGATGCCTCACGAAATGGAATTGGTGCTGCTTTAATGCAAGAATGAAGAGAATTGCTTTTGAAAGTCATCCAGTCAAAGGAAAGTATTTATAGAAAGCTATTTATGAGAAGGAAATGTTTCCAATACTACATGCAATAAAGAAATGGTGACCTTACCTAATGGGTAGAAACTTCCTGGTAAAAACTGATCATGATAGTGTTAAACACTTTTTGGAACAAGGAATATATTCGGAAGAGTAACAAAAATGGGTCACAAATCTGTTGGGTTATGAATTTGAAATAATCTACAAAAAAGGGAAGCTAAATGTTGGTGCAGATGCACTCTCAAGAAAGGATGAAGAGGTGGAAGCATTGCTTTGTGTCATTTATATTATCCAACCACATTAGATAACTGAAGAAAGGGATGAATGGAATAAGGAAGAAGAAGTGTGGACGCTCATTCAAAAGTTGCAGCAGCATCCTAGTACATCTGATACATTTAGTTGGAAAAATTATTCCTTATGGTACAAATATCACTTATATATTTACAAGAATTCCCTACTAAAACAAAATATTATTTTGGAATTGCACACTTCTCCTTTAGGAGGACAATCAGGATTTTTAAAAAATTACCACAGGGTGAAAAAAGAATTTTTTTGGGATGGACTTAAATCTGATAGTCACAAGTTTGTGTCGGAATGTTTCGTTTTCCATCTTTATCAATTCCAAGTCAACTTTGGGAGGAGATTTCAATGGATTTTATCACAGAATTACCTAAGTCCAAAGGAAAGAGTGTCATCATGGTGGTAGTTGATAGACTTACCGAGTATGCACACTTTTGTGCATTATCACATCCATTTAAAGCAAATACAGTTTCTTCTGCATTTACGGAAACAATTCAAAAGCTAAAAGGAAACCCAAAGATTATTGTAATTGATAGAGATCCCATATTTACTAGAAATTTTTGGACGAATTATTTTCGTGTTTGTGTACTCAACTAGCTCATAGCTCATATTATCATCCTCAATCCGATGGTAAAACTGAGATAGTGAATAATTTTTTCCTGGGATATCTTCATTGTTTTGTATCTGATAAGAAAACATAATGGGTCAAGTGGTTACCTCTCGCCGAATGGTGGTATAACAATTCCTTCCATACTGCAGCAAAAATGACCCCATTTATGGCACTTTATGGATATCATACACTGTCCATCACATCTTCTTTAAGAGAAAATTATAAGGTTCAAGCATTGGAAGATCACATCGAGCATCAACAAGAATTTCTCCAAGTCTTAAAGGATAACCTAAATTTGGCACAAAATGGAATGAAACAACAAGTAGATCAATGTCGCGGTGAGAGAAGTTTTGATATAGGATACTTGGTATTTTTACGTCTACAACCATACAAATAAATTTCCCTCAAGCAAGATAACAAGGATAATAAATTATTTCCAAAGTACTATGGTCCTTACAAGGTGTTGCAAAATATTGGTACTATGGCATACAAATTGGAGCTTCCTGCTTCTTCGTGAGTGCATCTATTTTTCCATGTTTCATGGTTAAAGAAGGTTATAGGGGACAAAATTCCAGTTCAAACAATATTTCCAGAGCTTGATGAGGAGGGAAAATTCATATTGGAACTTGAACCAGCCACGAAAACAAGAAATCGATAGCCACGAAATCAATAAATCTCATAATATCCCATCAAGTGGAAGAACTTACCCACTAAAGATTCTACATGGGAGGATGAGAATTTTATACAGAATCATCTGAAGCTACTCAAGCATTGAGGACGAAATTTTTTTGAAGGAGAGGCGCATGTTAGGTCCCTATATTACTAGTATAGTAACTTATTGTTGTTAGTGTAGCCCCCTTATTGCTATTGTTGTACCCCTATAACCCCAACATTGTTATTATTGTGGCCTTACAATATTATTGTTAGGTCGGCTAGGATTATATTGTTACCCCATGGACTCCTATATATAGAAGGAGGTTTTTTCATTTGTATCATCAAAGAATTGTTCATTTATGTAATGTAAAGGAGGTTTCACCCTCAAAGTGGCTGAATTCTAAGGCGTTGATCTCTCTTTTATTCTATTTTTGGAGTTGGTTTCATAACATAGACTCTAGACACTACCCTGAAGGAAATTCAATAGACACAACGTAGTGTAGAGATGGCCACTGAAGGGCCCACCACGAAGAAGTTAGTTTTTGAAGCGCAAGAAGCTGCGGCGCAAAGTTTGGAAATGGTGCTCCCTCAGAAATATTCTGTTAGTGTGCTCCAAGACAAGCTTCGGGATTATATGCCTCAATGCCTTGGGATGAGTCAAATGTTTGTGTTGAGGGCCTTTTGGAGCAAGGTCCCCTAGGGTATACCTTTTAGTATATTTTTTTACAAGTTTTGTATATGTGCATTGCGTGAATGAGTCAAGGGGATTTGGGGCAGGTCTAACTCCCTATTTTTTATTTAAATGGTTTTAAGGGTAAAATCTGGGCCTCAAACCATAGCTTGAGACCATAGTATCTATGCACTAGAATGATATAAATAGATAGATTGAGTCTAAGGAAGAACTTAAGTTGAATATACTATTATGATATGACTGCTTATGTGTTGGTAATACTTTGTAAGGGTTTTGTTCTGGGTTGGATAGAAAGGCTCCTGCTGGCTGTGTTGGTGGAGACCTAGTCCTGGCTGTGTGCACAAAAGTGTAAAGTGTAAGGGTGAAGTATGACATACTGAAATGATTTGAATTAATACAAGGACTAATTTTGGTGAAAATTTTTGTATTGATCTAATTTAGCTGTTCTGTTTAAGACCAAATTTCTTATTTGTTTCTTATATATTTGTGCAAGTAAATATCTTATGGTTATTTATCCATATTGATGGTTGATGAATCTTCTCAAGTAATTACACATTGTTTAGATCTATATTTGTATCTGTTATAATATATCAGCACTAGAGCGATATGTGATTTTTTCTATAATTTGTTAAATATTGTGCACATATGTTTATGATTGATATAGGTGTGCAATCAATTTTCTTAGGGCCACCTCATTATTTTCTTCCTTAGGTTGTGGAAACCTCATTCTAGCACCCCCCACCCCCCCCATTACTTCTTCGGGTGAGACTTTGATCTGTGAAATCAAATCATTTTCGAAAGGGCCAGTGGTTGGTGGGTTTGTTGTATACGTAATAAACTTTGAACCTTGGTCAGGAGTGCTCAAGAAAACAAAAGCTAAAGACTCTTCCATGCTAACTCGAAGGGAGCATCCACGGGTCTGACTATAGTTAACCATCATATAAATTTTTCTGAAATTTTCTAAACTCTCAATCAAGGGATCTTTGACATGTCCTACCATGTAAACTTATTTCTAAAATTACTGGGTTAAATTTTTTATCATATAAAAATGAAGGATTGTGCATGAAATCAGATAGTCACCTGGAATATTTCAATTCTACAGATGTGTTGTAGATATCAGTAATATTTGTTAGCTAGAAAAGTTCGTATCTTTGAACTAAAATTGTGTTTGCAGGTGACCGAGAAATTCATATGGATATGTCATTATGTTTGAAGTTTGTGCTACAAAATTTTGACATGATTGATATATATGAGTTATGTTTGGAACTTTGACATGATGCTTAACAATGACTTAGAACTTTGAATTGATGATTGAGATATTTCTTTGGAATATAGATTTCTCTATGATAAAAAATATGGACTTGACCTAATGACTAATGATTTAATCTAATGACTATTGATTTTCCCTGATGATAATGCTATGTTAGCATAGTGACCCTCAATCTCTTATATGAGTATTTATAATTGTAATTTTGTATTGGCCTCCTTTTTCCTAGCACAATGGTTGTTGTGATTCAGTATGAAGATGGAACCTCCATGACTTAACCTTCTTGTATGCATTTTCATCTAGTGACATAAAATTATTGTAATCGCATGATAGATGATAGTCTTGTTGGCATTATAATAAATGAAGTCAAGACTTGATATGAGCTCTACTTGTCACCTAGTTGAAAGAATTCATACTATGATATCAATGAATTTGATAATAGTTTTTGTCTGTCTTCTAAACTTTTATGAGCTGACTTCATTGACACAACATTGATTTATGTAAGCTTGATTATGTTTTCTTGGTAAGGTGTTCTGGTTGCAAAGAGCTTTTCATGATGCAAGCTCCCCAATTCATATTTTTCCATATTTGAAAGTTATCTAAAAAATTCATGATGATAAGTTCCAAGGTATGGCCTTGATTTTGATGATGGTTTTGGTTTTATATATTTACAGTCTACCCTTGACAGGTGATGAGCCTATGATGAACTAAGTAAGAGGGAGATGGCTCCTGAAGCTTGAAATGATGTATCATGGTATGATGAATAGATTTCTGAAATTTGGGAAAGAAATCCTATATTGTAAAGGTGTTGAAAAAGATGCTTTTGAATAATGGAAATGTAAATACTTGGACACTTTGATTTAAAGTTCAAAATGTTGTTGAACTTGTCATGGAATCTAAAATTTTGTTGAAGAATTGATGTTATATTTTGAACATCCATCTATATATATATAATGCGTATAGAACATGATTAAATTCATGACTGAGTTGCTTCATTCCCATAGAGTTTCCACAAAACATTCTTTGAAATATCAACATGAAACATTCTATTTTTAAAGGTTGAGATATATCTCCTATGATATGTAGCTACATGAATGTACTAACGGTGTTTGGGATTATTATTAATGAGAACAGTTGGATGCTTCCTTAATATTATATCTGTCACGATATCTTAGATGGGAGGTCCATCGCATGAATGAGGTTAAGTACGATGTCACTAGCAGGGCTGGTTTTGAGCCAGGATGAAGACTCTCCTTAGAGAGTTGTTTGAGCATGCTCTGGATATGACATGGATACATTGTGATGATGGAAAATCCCATATATATATGTGTGTGTGTGGGGGGGGTGTGGGGGATTGATATTTCTCCATATATTGAGAACAAATAATATTTTTGAGACAATATTAGGCTTCTAATTGACATCTCCTTAAGAGGGAGGATGATTATGCTATCCTTTTTTCATTTATATGATTATTTATGTTGTAAAATAATATTTGATTTGATTTCCTAGATGAACTTGAATCAACAGCTATTGATACAACCACATACCAGATTTGAGTATGATGAGAGAATTGTTGATCGAGAACACTAAGAAAACTCTTCATCCTTGACTGAGCTCCCAGGGTGAGGAATTGAGATAAAGGTCTCCTAGGGTTGAGGGAACTATAGAAAATATGGTATGACCGCTATCTGTTACCCATAGGGTTAGATATGTTTCTCCCCTATCTTCATAGTGTCAGAGAATGTTACTCCCTTGTTTTGTCCTTGTAGAGTATACCCTAGTTGGAATCATACCCACAAGAAGGGCTTCTCATGAATACCACTCCTCATTTGGAAAACACATTTAGAGTGTACTTAGGGTATAAAACCCAAGTTGACTACGATGTAGGTGTTCTACAACAAGACTATTCAGGATCATCGATGGGAAGATCAATAGGCAATAGGATGGGTTGAGATAACCCTATGTGTTTCCTGTTTGAGACTGACCTCCCCATTAATGTAATCCCAAGGTCAAGATGGGATACCCTGCATTTTTGGATCTCCTATTTCTCGATATGGGGTTGTATATGTATATCTCCCTGATGATATTTTGGGTCGAGGTGTGCTCCCTGATGTGTTTACAGGTCGATATATGCTCCTTGATGATATGCTCTTCGATGATGATTGATGATGATATCCTGGGTAGTATCCCCTTGGCATAGATTCTAAGTGGTATCCTAATGGATAAAGGGTGGTATCCTAAGCTCCCCTTCGGTGAAAAAATCTTCTTCTTCTAGATCCGACACTGTTCAGCATACGAGAAAAGACAATTAAGAGATAAGAAGTAATAAGCATTAGAAGTACATTGATGATTTGTAATGATGAAATATCACATAATGACGAATACATAACATAGATGATCAGTGATGATACGTGATGATTCTTGAATATAACATAATGGCATATTTATGGATGAACAAACATTGGAAGGTGGAATTCTCCCTAGTTGAGAGGGAGTGTTAAAATTATGCAACTATGATAAAATTCCACTTTTGAAAGCTCATATGATGAAGATAATAATTGTAATAATTCCTCTTTTCAAAAGGACCAAAATCGACTTGAATAATACACTATTTTTTTAAGCGTAAGTTAATTTTTGAAGTATTTTATTTATTAATGTATAATGGAATGGGTAGGCCTAAGCAAATGTGGAATTGGTTAAGTTGGCCGCAACCACAAGTGGACGCTTATGAAATCCTATAAATGGAAGTGACCTCAAGCTCATTCTCACAAATTGATCTAGCTATCTTCTAGTCTCATATTTTTTCTTGGATTGCACAGTTTTGATGGAAGGATTTCACGCAGGATCTAAAATCACCGACGCGAGGCTCGCTCTAATGTAGGTTTTTCTGGATCTTAGTTGCAACCTTGCTATACAATTTTTTCAACCATAGCCATAGGCACAAAGTCTTATTCCCACATCTAGGGTGCCATATTCATAGGCACGAAGGATCAAGGGTGCTACTAGGGCTTCATAGGCAGATCGAGCTGCACTCATCCCTAGATGCTAGCACAGACTTTATTGGTGGCACCCAGAGACATATAGTAGTAGGAACATAGGCCCATGATAGTGTCCAGGGCCTCAAAATGAAAATTCGGCCTCTGGAACCCATAGCCATAGGAATAGAGGTATATGGTAGCATCCATGGACCCATAATCACAGGCACATAAGCCTATGGTAACATCGAGGAGTGTCATAGATGCTCGCATAACTCCTCCTCCATGTGTTCGAGACTCCAATATGAATCTACAGTACTCAGAATTTTCCACTCAGTAAGAGAAGTATTCAGTAGTTAAGTACAATCAGTGATAGTGCATTATATTTCCCATAATCATGATCCTTCAGTAGAAGTATGTTTAAGGTTATATTATGGATGTGCTAGTAGTTTTATTGCATTATGAATATATTTATCAATTGGTCATTGTAGTCTTTTTTTTTGAATCATTTGATGACAATCTAAGAAGAATAAATTGCAAGGGTTTTCCCCATAGTGGGTATTTCCCTGGTTTGTGACCAATCATGGTGTCTATATGTGTGATGGGTTTTTTGTATGTTCCTTTATGTTCTATTACATTGATGATGATGTTGTTCTTTCTACATAGTTTCATATGTTGATAATGTAAATTTGAATAATGGTATGATGCTATGGGATGAACTTAATGTGTTAATGAAGAAATTCAATTATCAAAGAAAATAACAATATCCGTATGAAAAATTAACATCCCTTCTCATGGATGTCACATGTTGTTTACCCTTGGCTTTAGGGGTGGTATCCTCCTCAATTTTCTCTTCCTCTGTCCCCAATTATTTTCGTGTTGGCTAGTTGACTCTTCAATTTTGATGGGGACTGTTGTAGGAGGTTGAAGGTGATGAAAATGAGTCTAGATGAGAACGAGACTAATGGTGATGAAAAAAAATTTGGATGAAGATGAGGCTAGTGGGAGATGAATATGAGGATAGTGGGAGATGAAAATTAGGGTAGGTAAAGATTTAGGTTGGTGAAGTATTTGTCTTGTGGATGACTAGATTTATTGATCCCCAATACTTATACACACAAAACATAAATTACATAGCACTCATTAAGCCCAAAGGATTCAATTACATACCTTGCATAGATGTGCATTTTTTTGTCGGTGTTGATTTCTTCAATTGAAGACTTATTATGCAAGTGTTGTTGGAGCCAAAGACTATGTTGCACGTATTTCATGGTGGCCCAATTCATCATTGATGCCTTTTTTCATAGGTTGATTGTTGATGTGTTTATTATTTTATGGTTACATGGTAGATATGGACATGAGTGAGGTTTTTCTTGAGATTCTTCTGTAATTTATTGATAAAGATATGCATTTTTTAATGTTCCCCTGTTGGCTGATGGTTGATGATGCAAGTTTTTCCTTCATCTAGTTTTTCTTTGGATTTAATGTTATTATATTCTGAGTGAGCATGAATCTTGCACCATCTACCAAAGGTTTTTTGGAAATATGATGTAGTGAGTTGTCCTTGATGGAAACCTACTTGATGAAGTTGTCCTTGATGGAAGCCTACTTGATGAGTTGCCTATGATAAGAAACCTATGTGTTAAAGATGTAAGAATGATGTATCTACAAATCAGTTCAGATGTGACCGAGAAAAGAATTCCAGTAAGTGCCAGAGAAATGATAAATATAATATGTCACAATGTATACGCGGGTTTGGTAA
Organism: Pinus albicaulis; assembly: GCA_034641835.2. Classification (NCBI taxonomy): domain Eukaryota; kingdom Viridiplantae; phylum Streptophyta; class Pinopsida; order Pinales; family Pinaceae; genus Pinus; species Pinus albicaulis. The sequence continues at coordinate 1,329,714,256 of CM076579.1, forward strand.
GGCCAAGTCGCGTATGCACGCGGATAAGTATGTCCCAAGTCACGTATGCCCTTTTGCGCTCTAAAATTATGATACCAAGGGGCATTACCATGGTATTAGCCCACAGTATTGAGCGTTGTATTATCTATTTGATTCCAAACAAGAACACCATCGGAAGTTGTGTGGTTTTGATTCATGGTATTGATAAAGGCTAAAACTATATAAGGAGAAGAAGATCATAGTGCAAGGTGTGCATGTGTAAGGGTTGTTGATGAATAAATTTCTCTAAGGAATATCTGCATGCATCAACTCTGTTCTTAATTGATAGATCTGAATCTATAATGCACCCATGGATATAATGATGGTTCAAGATCTCTATATTTGATGATGATGAATCTCTAGAATGCCCTATTGAAGGAATGATGAAGAACTAGTGCAAATATGCTAAAGAAAATGAATAAATCTACGTAAGTTTTATAGATCTGGTCTGTTCTGCAAAATTTATTTTTTACAGATCTATACGCTAGTTGGTTTCAACAAAAGCGTGTATATACGTGGGTTGACTTCATGAAAAGCGCGTATGGAAGTTATGGTTTTTTGAAGAATAAAATACACATAAGTATATGTGGGTTGATGTGCAGGAAAGTGCGTATGTACACGGCTTCAGTGAAGAAAATTATCGTATGCTATTTGAATCAATGACTATTCAGGGTTAATTTTGTATCTATATATCTATTCTGAAGTCTGGGTTATTCCTGAAGTTCAGGTCATAGTGTTTTCACTTTTCTAATTGAAGTGTTGAGAAAAATTTTATGATTGTTGATAAAGGGTTGTGTTGAAGTTGTTTGATCCAGTATGAAAATTGATGAAACATGGTCTACAATGGGTCTGAGGGTTGAAGCTTTCAGTATGGAAGTAGAAGCTTCCTGCCAGTAGAAGCTGATGTTATGTTCAGGTGGTTAAAGCTCTCTTCCAGGAGTGGATGGTAAAGGAGATCAAGGGGTTGTATCTCCCTTCTAGTAGCAGCTGGTAAACGAGTGAAGGTTGTAGCCTTCTGTAGGTACAAGCCTACGTACTGATATGATTCTGCATCAGTACAATGTTGTAAACAGTTTTCCATATAATAAATATTGAAGACAGAGACAACATCAGCGGTGGTTTTCTCCCGAATTGGGTTTCCACCTTAAATACTGGTGTTCATGTGTGTTCCACTTGTGTGATGTTTTATACTACTGTTACTGCACATATTTCATGTTTATCTAACCTGATGCATAATTGGTAAATCTATTTTAAAGTCTTTTTCTGAGATACTTTATAAATTAGAAATTTATATCAATATACGCGAGTTTCTTTCAGCATATCCACGTGTATACGCGAGTTCAATTCGTAAAATCCACGTATGCAATTCTACAAAAGAAAAGGTTAAAGTCAATATATAAGCTCTAAATACTGATTCACCCCCCCCCCCCCCCCTCTTAGTATTTTTCCCAATAATTGGTATCGGAGCAAGTCCTTCTGAAGAAGCTTAACTGCTAGAAGGAAGATAAGCCAAGATGAGAAATCAAGATGGGATAGCATCTATCAGGCCTCCACTCTTCAACGGAAACAATTTAATCTTCTGGAAAACATAGACAAGATCCTATATTCAGTCTCTCGTAGCAGATGTATGGGCTATTGTTGAAGGAATTTATCAATATCCAGCCTTAGTTCCAACAGATGCAACGGAAAGAAAGAACTATGAAACAAATGCAAAGGCAGTCAATGCACTACTGGGGAGTCTGACTAAATCAGAATTTTTCAAGGTCATGTAGTTGAATAAAGCAAAGGAAATATGGTACAAAATCATTCTAAGCTATGAAGGTGATACAAAGGTAAAAAGTGCTAAACCCCAAACTCTCAGAATTCAATATGAAAATCTAAGGATGCATAATGAGGAGAGAATTGCCAGTTTCTTTTTACATCTAGATGACATTGTGAATCGTATGAGAAACTTGGGAGAAACCATAACTGACACTACTCTAGCTGAAAAAGTTTTAAGATCCCTAACTTCGAAATTTGAATCAAAAGTGTCTGCTATTGAAGAGAAATGGGATCTCCAAAGTCTTACTATTTTCCAACTTCATGGGATTATAACTGGATGTGAAATGAGAAAAGGAGGATCTTCTAAAGTCAAAGAAGCCATCTTTAGAGCCTTTACAAAAGGAAAAGAGGTTCAAGAAACAGAAGGATCAGGGTATATTTCGGAAGAAGATGAGGTAAATTTTGTAAAGAAGCTTAAAATTGGCACTGAAAGGTTTAGAGGTAAGCTTCCTTTCAAATGTTTTGCTTGTGGAAGAGCTGGTCATTATTTTGCTAAGTGCCCTCATAAAGAAACACATGAAAAAGGAAAAGAAGTAGCAAGAAGAAATAAGAATCAATTTAGCACTAGAAAAATTTATTATACTCATGAAGATAGTGATGGGTTATCAGATAGTGAGGAAGAATCTGATCAAGATCTTAGAATTCTCATGGCATTTGAAAAAGAGTCTAGAGAAGAAAAGGATACTTTTATGGATGCTCTAGAAGAAAATTATTTTCTTGAAGAAATCTATCAGCTTAAAATATGTTTGAAAGAAAACAAAATATCCACAGAAACTCTAAAAAGTTGGCTTGAAGAAAAGGAGAAACACAATGAGAAATTAGAATGTGAAGTAGTAATTCTAAGAAAATAAATTGAGAAAGTAAAGACTTTGAATCTTATATTTGCTAAAGGATCTGAAACGTTAGATGAAATTATCAAGGTACAATGTTCTCCTCTTATAAAGACAGGTCTTGGATATGTCGGAGAATCTTCTCAGTCTTCTACACCAAACTATCTAAAAGTAGCTACAGCCAGCCTTTAGCATTTTTTCTCTCAACAAGGAAACAAGGAAACTTTACAAGTAAAGCATGACCACCTCAATACAAAGAACACTAACAGGAATACCTTTCAGAGAAATATCAACCAGCAAGTAAACACAGATAGAAGGTTCCATGATCGTAGAAATTTCTTCTTCAATGGACAATGTTTCTCATGTCATAATTTTGGTCATAAATTTGTTCAATGTGTTGCATACAAAACCATCATGACTAGAGAAGCAAGAAAGAAAATAATTGATACTGGTATAAAGAAGAATAAATATAAAAAAATTTCTCCTCTTCAAAATGAAATTGAATGTGCTTATTGCAATAACTTTTGTCATGAAGAATCTAAATGCAGGAGAAAAATTCAGCCAAAAGAGAATATACCTTCGACTTCCAAAGTATGGAAAAATAAGGAATTACAGGTTGAGAACTGTGGCATAGCTTTATTTGCAGAACTAGAAGAAAATCAATGGTACATTGATAGTGGATGCTCAAAACACGTGACAAGTGACAGAAATAAACTTCTTGCATACAATGCTCTAGAAAGAGAAAAGAATGTTACGTTTGGAAATGATACTCCTGCAGTCATTAAGGGAAAAGGTTCAGTTTTTCTAAAAGAAAAGGTGAAAGCTAACAATGTTATGTATTTGGAAGGATTAAAGCATAACCTGTTAATTGTAAGTCAAATGTGCAATCAAGGAACTGAAGTTGTCTTTAGCTCAAAATAATGTGTGGTACATGATCTTGATACAGGAAAAACAATCATAACAGGAAATAGAACATCAAGAAATTTGTATGTATTGAAAAGTTGTAAAGAACAATGTTACTTGGGTAAATCTTCAGAAAATTGGCTATGGCATAGAATATTGAGGCATTTGAGCTTCTCTCAAATCAAAAAATCTAGCAGACTTAAAGCTGTTCGTGATCTTCCCAATATTACTCTGCCCGAGAATACTATATGCAAATCTTGCCAATTTGGTAAGCAAACTAGAGTGAAATTTAATGTCAAAGAAGGATCAGCAAGTAAGCCTCTTGAACTCATTCATACTGATATATGTGGACCCATGAAAAAAAGGTCATCCCGTGGAGAACAATACTATATTCTGTTTATTGATGATTTCTCTAGAATGTGTTGGATTGGGTTGCTAAAGCACAAAGATGAAGCATTTAAAAAATTTGAGATCTTCAAAGCATTGGTTGAAAATTAATTACATCTAAAAATCAAGTGTCTTAGATATGATCGTGGAGGTGAATATATATCAAATGAATTATTTGATTTTTTTGAAAAACATGGCATAAAAATATAGTTTTATTTAGCTGGTACCCCACAACAAAATGGAGAAGCGTAAAGAATGAATAGAACAGTTCAACAGATGACTCGGGCTATGCTTGATGATTTAAGAACACCTGATACATTTTGGGGAGAAGCAGCACATACTGCGGTAAATATTCTTAACAAAGCACATGTTCATTTAAACAATGATAAAACTCCATATGAGCTCTAGTATGGTAATCTTCCCACTGTAAAGAATTTTAATGTTTTTGGAAGAAATTTTTTTATCAAGAACAATGATGAAAATCTTGGAAAGTTTTAACCTAGAGCAGATGAAGGAATATTTCTTGGCTACTCTTCTAGAAGTAAAGGATATAAATGTTAAAATAAAATACTTCGGAAGATTGTTGAAGGCATTGATGTTGTAATTGATGAATCTCTCTCAGCTCCAAAAGGAGAATTTCAAACAAAAAATGAAGATGATGATGATGTATATCTTCTTGCATCTAATAGAGAGAATATAGAAGGTGAATTCAATGAAGCAGCAGAAGAAGATCTATCTGAAAAGGCTCCATCCAGGTATGTTCAAAAGAATCATCCAGAATCTCAGATTTTGGGAGAAAAGGGATCAGGTGTCCAAACAAGAAGAACTCTTGTAGGGTCTACTAGCTATCTAGCATTTTTATCCACCATTGAACCACAGAATGTCAATCAAGCTAGCAAAGATGAATTTTAGATTCAAGCCATGAATGAAGAACTTGATCAAATTGAAAAGAATCATACCTAGGAACTAGTTCCAAGACCTCATAATAAAAATGTTATTGGAACAAAATGGATATTAAAAAACAAGTTAAATGAAAATGGAGATGTTATTAGAAACAAGGCTAGACTTGTTTGTAAAGGGTATGGTCAACAAGAAGGTATAGAATTTGAAGAAACATTTGCTCCTGTAGCTAGACTTGAAGCTATCAGAATGTTTCTTGCTTTTTCAAGCTTTCAAAAAATCAAAGTTTATCAAATGGATGTTAAATATTCTTTCCTCAATGGTGATCTTGAAGAAGAAGTTTATATAGAACAACCAGAAGGATTCATTTTGGGAAATGATGAAAAAATTGTTTGTAAACTTAAAAAGGCTTTATATGGTCTCAAACAAGCTCCAAGGGCATGGTATTATCGTCTTGAAAAATATCTTCATCAACAAGGATTTTGAAAGGGTTATGTTGATAGCAGCTTATACATAAAAACTGAAAATGATAAACTATTGATTGTGGTTGTATATGTTGATGATATCATTTTTGGAAGTAATGAAGAGTCCATGAGTCAGAAATTTGATTCTGTTATGCAACAAGAATTTGAAATGTCTTTACTTGGGGAACTAACATTTTTTCTTGGCTTCCAAGTGCAACAAGCAACTGATGGCATATTTTTATCTCAAGAAAAATACCTCAAGAAAATTTTGATGGGATGGAAGATTGCAAGCCTGTAAGTACACCAATGATAACTAGGTGTAACCTCAGTTCTCATGATGATTCTCCCGTAGTGAATCAACCAGAATACAGATCCATGATTGGAATTCTACTTTATCTAATTGGTACAAGACCAGACATTATGCATGCAGTTGGGGTTTTTGGACGATTCCAAGCTAATCCAAAAGAGTCTCACCTTCAGGCTATCAAAAGAATGTTCAAATATCTATAGGGAACTCAAGACTTTGGACTATGGTATCCAAAGAATGTTGATCTCACTCTTCATGCTTACACAGATGCAGATTGGGCTAGAAATGTTGATGATCGGAAGAGCACTAGTGGTGGTGCATTATATATGGGGCCCCGATTAGTATCTTGGTTCAGCAAGAAGAAAAGCTCCATTGCCTTATCTACAGCAAAAGAAGAATATTTGGCTGCCACATCATGTTGCACAAAACTTCTTTGGATGATGCAGACCTTATAAGACATTCAAATCACATGTTCACCTCCCATATCCATTATGTGTGATAATACAAGTGCCATCAGTATCTCAAAGAATCATGTTATGCATTCCAAGGCCAAGCACATCCCTATCAAGAATCACTTCTTACGTGAACAGGTGCTTGAAGAAAAGGTGAAATTGGAATATGTACCCTCCAAAGAAGAAGTTGCTGATATATTTACTAAACCTCTTTCCAGGGAAGCCTTCGAATATCTCAGACAAAAGCTGGGAATTGTCTCCGCCGCTCAGAATATTAGATCTTCTTAATTTCAGAATATTAAAATGGATACGCGGATTTCATAAAGGATATTCGTGTATATATGCGAGTTTATATACAGAAAGTTGTGTATGTGTTTTTGCTGGCATAATTTCTGGGTCAGCATTTTCAGAACGGTTGCGGTGTTGTTGGATATCTTTGGTGATTTTCCAGTTCTTACATTTTTGTTTCACTCTCCAATTTTTATAAAGAAACCTTGATAATTTTTTGTTGAAAGTGTTCAAGATGCACAAGCTAAGGAGCACTTGTCCTATGGGAAAGGATGCATTGTTGGCATTCTAAGTGTTTTTTGTGGTCTGATATCATAATTAAGATTCATTGGTATTTTTTACAAAATGTCATTTGATGAAAAGGTCATGAGATCTATGATGTAAATTGTTATATTTAGTCATGTAGGGACTTGTTCAAATTTGTAAACCCACTTGGTTGGGTAGTTGCATCAAAATTTGTAAACCCACTTGGTTGGGTAGTTCAGTCAAATATTTAATTCCACTTGGTTGTATCATTGATGTAAGTATGAGTCCTTGGTGATAGGAATGGTCATACTTAGTTGAGTTATAGAGTCATTGAAAAATCTGTCTCAAGATTCAGCATGAACTTAGGGGGATCATGGTAAGTTCATTACACTTCAGATCTACAGAGCTCATCTTTCAACAATGGAAGAAGAACCTTGTTTTGGTTTTGATTTTCCCTTTGCTCTTGATTTCAAAGGGGGAGAGTATCATGGTTTTTGAATAATGGTTATGCTTAATGTATCTATCTGTTGTGGTGATCAAACACCATCGTGGTTTCCATCAAGTACAAAGGGGGAGATTGTTGGCAATGTGATGTAATGAGTTGTCCTTGATGGAAACCTACTTGATGAAGTTGTCCTTGATGGAATCCTACTTGATGAGTTGCCTATGATAAGCAACCTATGTGTTAAATATGTAAGAATGATGTATCTACAGATCAATTCAGATATGACAGAGAAAATAATTCTAGTAAGTGCCAGAGAAATGATAAATATAATATGTCACAATGTATACGCAGGTTTGCTAAGACCAAGTCGCGTATGCACGCGGATAAGTACGTCCCAAGTCACGTATGCCCTTTTGCGCTCTAAAATTATGATACCAAGGGACATTACCATGGTATTAGCCCATAGTATTGAGTGTCGTATTGTCTATTTGATTCCAACCAAGAATACCATCGGAAGTTGTGTGGTTTTGACTCATGGTATTGATAAGGGCTAAAACTATATAAGGAGAAGAAGATCATAGTGCAGGGTGTGCATGTATAAGGTTTGTTGATGAATAAATTTCTCTAAGGAATATGTACATGGATGAACTCTGTTCTTAATTGATAGATCTAAATCTATGACGCACCCATGGATATAATGATGGTTCAAGATCTCTAGATCTGATGATGATGAATCTCTAGAATGACCTACTGAAGGAATGATGAAGAAGTGGCTCAAGTTTTCTAAAGAAAATGAATAAATCTGGGTAATTTTTATAGATCTGGTCTGTTCTACAAAATTTATTTTTTACAGATCTATACACTAGTTGGTTTCAACAAAAATGCGTATATATGGGGGTTTGCTTCATGAAAAGCACGTATGGCAGTTAGGGTTTTATGAATAATAAAATACACAGAAGTATACGCGGGTTGATGTGTGGGAAAGCGCGTATGTACGCGGCTTCAGTAAAGCAAAGTAGTGTGTGCTATTTAAATCAATGACTGTTCAAGGTTAAGTTTGTATCTGCATATCTATTATGAAGTCTGGGTTATTCCTGAAGTTCTGGTCACAGTGTTTTCACTTTTCTAATTGAAGTGTTGAGAAAAATTTTATGATTGTTGATAAAGGGTTGTGTTGAAGCTATTTGATCCAGTATGAAAATTTATGAAACATGGTCTGTAGTGGGTCTGAGGGTTGAAGCTTTCAGTATGGAAGTAGAAGCTTCCTACTAGTAGAAGTTAGTGTTATGTTTATGGGGTTAAAGCTCCCTTCCAAGAGTGTCTGATAAACAAGATCAGGGGTTTGGAGCTCCCTTATAGTAGTAGCTGGTAAATGAGTGAAGGTTGCAGCCTTCTATAGGTATAACCCTGCGTACTGATATGAGTCTGCATCAGTACAATGTTGTAAATAGTTTTACATATAATAAATATTGAAGACAGAGATGACAGTAGCGGTGTTTTTCTCCCGAATTGGGTTTCCAACTTAAATAATGGTGTTCATGTGTGTTCCACTTGTGTGATGTTTTATACTACTATTACTGCACATATTTCTTGTTTATCTAACCTAATGCATAACCGGTAAATCTTTTTTAAAGTCTGTTTCTGAGATACTTTATAAATTAGAAATTTATATCAGTATACGTGAGTTTCTTTTGACATATATGCGTGTATACGCAAGTTTAGTTCATAAAATCCATGTAATATCCAATTCTACAAAAGAAAAAGTTAAATTCAAGATATAAGCTCTAAATACTGATTCACCCACCACCCCCCCCCCCCCCCTCATTATTTTTCCCAACAAGGTCTTCTTCATGTAGCAACCACATAGACCCTCCTAATATCATACTTTTATTTAGGTTATACCTTTAAAAATACTGATAATTCACGATTAATATGTTAAAAAGGATCAACGGTATTTTTTTTTGGTGGAAGGGATGGAAGAAGGGGTCAAAATGGGTTCTTTTAATGGACATAGGTGAAACTGAGGGTGGAGAAGAGGTCATGTGGTGTGGAAAATGAATGATGAGGCTATGGTGGACCTATCTCAATATTTCCTACAAGACACATAACCTTGTGGTCTCTTTATCCAATCATATCTTCCTCCTATAGCATTTCAGGACAACCCCATGTAGCAGAATTATCTTATTGGCATCTCTTAAACAATAGAATGTATTGACCTAAAATTATGTGAGCATGTTGCGATCATCCTTATGATACCCCCCATAAACAATCTTGACCAATGGAGTAAAAATTATCGAGAAAAAATAAAAATGGTTGTAGGTGATGGAGGTTGATTTCTCAAAAAGTGTGCAATGAAATTTGTTGAAAATTCTTGAGCATGTTACCATCATAAATATGCATCTCCCCATGAAACAACTCGTCCAATGGATGCATGGTTTTCAAGATATGATAATATTTTTTTTTTTCTCTTTGTATTTTTGCCTTCTATAGCAAAACAAAACCCTCTTGTAGCATTTCAATACAACAAGAAAAATGAATGATAAAGGCTTGGAAATTATGTGTGTATGCATGAAATAGATGAGGGTAATGGATTGGCATGGCCTTGGTCCTTTTGGAGCATCTGAGCAAAGGAAGAGAAAGTCTAAGTTTGAATTCCTTTGACTAGATGTTTTACCAACTTTTTCTTTTGGTGCTAACTTGTTTTTGTTGCTCGAAGAGTCTGGATAGAACCTACATTCATCAGAGAGAGATACATGCAGCAGAGAATTATTTTCATTTTTTAATTTTTTTCTTTTAGGCCTATTAGCTACCTCAATGAGGTTTTCAACTAGTAGGTCGGCCTAGGTGCCTCAAAGGATATTTTCACCTAGGATGTTTTCTCTCTCTGTTTTTTTCTTTTTCCAACCCATTGACTCCCTCATGGAGGTTTTAAATCAATGATCCAATCTCAGGCGCCGCAAAGGAGGTTTTCACCTGAGATTTTATTATTTTCCTCTTATTTTTTATTTTTCAATTTTTATTTCTTTTTTCTAACGTACTCTACTTGAAAAAAACAAAACCTTTTTCAAGTATAGGAATGCTTCCAATGGATCCATGTGCACATCAAAATGACTGATAAACGCATGTGTAGGCTTGAAAGATATGCTTTGACATGTACCTGATTGTGAGAGACACACTGCTTTGACTGAGATGAGATCAAGAATTGTTGAAGAGGAGAGTGTTGCTACAACTTAATTATTTTCTGGAACCATATTTCATTATAGTTATGATGCCCTTGCTGCACTTGCTAATTTGGATAAACCTATATGTCTTCTTCTTCCATGAAATTCACATATTCTTCTTTTTGTTGTTATTCTCTTAAACACATAGAGGATATTATAGTGAACATGACGGAACTTCTTCAATATTTGATTCTAATGTAATATATCCATGAAGTGCATCCCATGATCATTTGGTCTCCTAATTTGAATATTCTTCTTCTGGATGTTTTCCTTCAATGTCATCAATAGAATCTCTTTTTTGAAATACCTTTCCTGATATAAGATGAATATGATTTATATGAAGAGGATATGTTTGGAAGTGTTGTACCTCAACATTGTAAGGGGGCTGAGCTACTTCCAAGAGTGGGTTTAGAAATAGCGGTACATGTAGTTGAGTGGTAGTGGATATATGAGATGGATGTGGTTGGGGTTGGGGTTATGGTGGAGGAGGATGGCAGGGATAACATGGAGTTGGGTATGGAGGATATTGAGGAAAATATTGAGGATATTGTGGATTTCTCCCATAAGGTTATTTCCAACCTTATTGCCAAGATTGGTTTTTGGGTTGATATGCCCAAGGTTGCAATGAAAAGGGTGTGTTCCAATTACTTTGAGATGGATGTGCATAACCTTGAAATTTTGAGTTAGGCTCTTGCATCATACCAGGTTGACTAGGATGCCAAGTCTTCTTGGAGCTACATAACATATCTACTTTGGCGATTTACTTGCTCCATTATCCTCTTCATAAACATCCTTCAACCTAGGTAATGATGGGAAATTTTAATAGTGTGTGATTCTGAATGAAAAACACAAATATCAACATCTTCTATGTGCTCATATTGGATTCTTAACATCTACACTTGTTTTCTTAGATTGATAAGATTTTTTTTTAAGTTATCATTAAAATATCCAAGTTTAGCTTGACTTACGAATCTTGATGTTTATTCACTTACTCTTTCCCTTCCTCTTGATATGTGTTGGTTATTGGAGATGGGATTCCCTCAAAGAAGAAGCAGAGAAAGACTCCATATATCGAGGAGTAGAGTGCACAACACAGAGTCTATTTTGAGTCATAAGGGATTTGGGGTGGGTAGAATCCCCTTATTATGTAATGGGATGGGATTATTTTGTGAACATTGGACTCCGCCCATGGTTTTGTACCATGGTATTCTAAATGAAAAACTTGTATAAGGAGTCTAGATAAAATTCATAGGCAGAGGAAAAAGGTGAGAAAATATTAAACGATAGATCTTATGAGATGCATTTGGATGTAAGCCTATTTTCAGTTAGAGTCTGTGTTTTGGGTTATGGGAAAGGCTCCTGCAGTTGTGTGCACCGAGACCTTAGAAAAAATGCAGTTGTGTGCGCATACCCCTGCAGCTATGTGTGCAGGGCCCTGTAGCTGTGTGCATAGGGTGGAAATGAATTTATGAGAAGGATCTGCCTATTAATGAAATAACTTTTGGATAAATCTGAGTTCTATTAATGTGTATTTATTTTACTTATTGTTTATGAATGTCTATGTTGAATAAGGGTTTTGAATTGTAATTGAATAATGCAATCTGGTTTATGGGTGTTTACTTTGTTTAATGCTTTAATAAGTAATATAGCGCAGTTTGTTCGTAAGTTCAACAGATGTGTTGAAAAACACTTTCATTATTGATATATCTAACCTGTTAAGCTCTGTAACAAGGAAAATCCCTAAATATAAAATCCTTTTTAACCCTTTGGATGAAGAAACATTTTTATAGCATCCCCCTATATTTCCTTGGATGATACTTTGGTCTGCGCAAGCACATTATTGCTGAAAGGGCTGGTAACAGTGGGTTTTGTCAGGCTGCGCATTCACTTTGAACTTGGGTCTAGACCCATAAAGCCAACAAATGGTTTCATTGTCGGGATGAGGATCTGAATGAGGGATAGCTGGATGTGGAATCTGTTTAAAAAAGAGATCGAAGATTGAGTAAGTCTGAAAGAACATGAATTTGTTGTGCAAGAAAAAATAACCCTTTGCATCTCTATAGAACATTGGTTATAGAAGTATATCTATACAAATAATTAGGAGACCTTTTTCACGTCGGTTTCTAGTGAGTTCTACGATTGGATATCAAGACTAGTTTCACAGATGGGTTGGTTCAATAATAAGCTGATTGCGTGGACCGAAGATATGATTGAGAAACTAAAAAAGGCTGGTAACGAGATCACAAGGGTTGTTGATTATTGGATAGAAAATATCCTTGGAGGATTTATCACTGAGTTTGCAATCAAATCTTCTGTTTCTTATAGAAAATCACAACACAAGTTCTTGAGAGGCCTTCGAGGTAAGTACCTAAATTCACTAAAGTTATGGATTAGAATGACATTGTGTGAAAATGGTATACTACAGATGTGCTTATATTTTTGAAGAAAAATAACCTAGTGCTACATGAAGAAGAAAAATGTTTAGGACTATTTGGCGAACGTACATTGAAAAGGAATATAGTCCACTGTTTAGGTCTAGAGAAAGAGAAATAAATCCCGCTACCCCGAGAAGTTTGAGATGTGAAAGTCACCAAAGCACTGTGGAGATTCCCCAGCATTCTGCCCCCATCTTCACTCCATCCCATTATGTTCCTCCACCTCCACCTCCACCTTCCCCATTCACAATGGCTCAACCCCTGAAGAAGCCAGTGTTCAAGGCAATAGATTATTTTTAATAGTTCTATTTTATGGTAGAAGTGATATCGAGTTCAGAGAATGTTACAGATGAAAAAATGAAGAAAGCGAATTTTGATACCGTGCTGCAAGATAGAGAATTTTCTTGGTATTGTTAGTGTCCTTTGATTTGGAAGATTGGAATACTAAGTGAGAAGGCAACATCAAAACTAGTCTTTAGGGCTCTAGGACCTAGCCTTCCTAGTCTCGGAGAGGGATCTCTCAATTGTTTGCAAAGATGTAAGCTTGTTTTCTTTTAAAGGTTAATTTTAGGCTAGTTATGAAGCATGATTTTGTTTGATTATTTGTTTGGGCATGATGATCTAGGCAGCATAGATAGAAAAGGGAAATCCCTAAGTCATTGGGCAATGTAGTCAAGTGGAAATGGTAACAAGTTTGTAGATGAATCAGGGATATCAAAGGGCAAATCTAACTTGGCTATTGGATCTACAAATTCTTCCAGATGAAATGAAATGGACATTAAAGGTTTAGAATGAAAAGTAGAACTAAGGGCAATTAAGAATCCTTAATTATATGTACTTCTAAACAAAGGGACTTAAAACATTATCTGAACATGAAGAGATATTCTATAGACAGGTCTAACCATAAATTCTAGAAATCACACTTCAGCAAATAATAATTCCAAGACAAAATTTTCAAATAAAATCTAAGAGTCGAGGAACGCTCTTTTTCATCCAAAGATTTCACTTTCAAGGATAAGAAAACATTCAAGATTCACAAATAATTGCATTCATAGAAGAGGTAACTCCTAGACATATTTGATTACAGCTATAAAGACCTTCAAAAGTATTATTTAAGCAAGTACAAAGGATATGATCAAAACAGACCTCTTTGGTAGACTTTGGACAATGGTACTTTGAAGGGAGACTTCATAAATAGTTTTTAAGTAGAAACAAGTAAGCAGGGAAAACCATAAATCATTCTTGAGGCCAACTGTATTGAACTATATAAGAAGTGAACAAGCATAAGGGTTCTAGAGAGAAATTAATAATTCTCTAGAATGCCTCAGCAAAAGAAAACATAAAACAATGAAGAGTAAACAGGTCTAAGGTGCTTCTAGGAGACATTTCTTAGCCTAAACTTTTTACTCTACTGTAGTAATAAATGATGAAACAAAATGGAAAACAGGAAAAACATTTAACAGTTTAGAGTACTTCACCAATAGCAAAGCTCACGGATCCATTGACAGAACTTTCTCCATAAACAAACAGGTTAACACATCCATAGGTTCTAGAACATCATTTTCTTTTCAACTTCAGTAGAGCTATGCATTACTTCAAAAGAGTCATCAAATGCCAACTTTACAATGAGTTATAATGTAGTATTTATGCTGAAAATGAGGAGGTGGAACTGATATAGGGTTAAAAATGTTATTAATTACAGAGTAAATGCATTTCTAGCCTTGAAAACCATGCAAGGCATAAGGCAAAAATAGGTGCAACTATTTCTCCGTTCAATAACTCCATCTTAACTTTTGATAGAAAGATAGGAGAAAAGATTGACTTTCAAGGCTTATTCTTATCTTTACAATAACTGTCCTAAAAAATTAAAATATCTTCTTTAGTTTAATAACTGTCAATTTTCCCTTTGAGACAGAAGGTAGGCTATAGGTGGTAACTAGATATTTTGGAGAAATAACTGCCTCCTGTTGATGTATTTGAGGCCTTTTAGCCTAGTTTTCCTTCATTTCATCGCTAAACTATATTTAAGGCCTGATCTTCTTTTAGCCTTCATAACTCATCATGTTGTCTTTATCTATAATATGAAATGGTTTAAGTATTTTAATCTTTCATTCTTTTGACTTAACCTTTAAACTTTAATCTCTCTGATACTCTTCACTAATCTTCACTGTTTCTTCTGTTTTGTTGGTGTACAGGTGGCTTTCTGCGTTGGACGGTTTTGAATGAATGGTCGATGCTCATGAAAAATCGCCTTAAACATGGAATAAACCCTTTCTTATCCATTTTTACATTATTTTGAGCCTTCGAGGATCATCATCCTCGACTCTTTTTCACTTTGCTTGACTGTGGGAGAGCCTGCACATTAACCCGCCATTAAAAACCTACAAATAAACATTAAAAACATTATGAAAACCTGCGCTTGTGGATTTGACTGCTAATAGAGGCTTGGGGAGGGGTTATAGAGCGTTGCAGAGGAAGGGGTTTTTGCAGGGAAGGGATATTTGAAAAAAACTAGGAATAATCAGAGGAAATATTTGAATTTGGGCGTGAGTAGAGGCAAAGGCGGTTTTGGGCGAAACCGGCAGTTTTCGCGTGAGGGTCAAGCGGTTTGTACTTTTATGTAGGGTGGACGTGATACAGTTTGGAGGGTGATGCGTGTTCATTAAAAACTGCCTATTTCACATTAAAAAAGGGTTTTAGCCAGTTATGGAGAAACGAGCATGAAAATTATTGTGGGCCACTGGATCTAGGGGAGATCGAGATCAACGGTGGAGAGGGAACACGATAACACAAAGTTCTTGGCGGTGGGATTAGGGGATGACATCATAGCAGGGGGACTGGGGGTACGGACAGAAATCTTGGGGTGTGCCTCCGCAGAAATCCTTAGCCGTAGATATGAGGCTTTTCATAGTAAAAAGAGTCAACTGCGGGGGCACTGGGGAGTATGAGCCACCTTGGTTGGATGCCCCGGTAGTGAACCTGAGCCATTGATCTAGGAGTAATGGACAGTTGGGATCTATTCGCAATTTCATGGAAATCACAAATGATCAAGAGGGTCAGCGAAAATGCGAAAGAGCGATGACCATTGGATCTGAGGAATGGATGGTCCAGATTTCATCGCGGGGGGTGATCATCGGCGAAGAGGGGAAGGTGGAAGAGAAAGGGCAAAGCCCAATGTGATGTGCAATGGCCGATGCGATAGAGGGATGTGATGGCTGATGAGCGATAGAGAGTAGAGCGTGGAGTGTGATGGCCATCGGATCTGGGGAATGGATGGTCGAGATCTCATCGATGGATCGGCCATCGGAAGAAAAGGAAAATGGAAGCAGAACTTGAAAGTGCAATGTCCGATCGGCGATGGGCTTAGTGCTCGGTCGCGGTGGTGAGTCACATGGAGGATAAGGGGTTAGGACCTAGGCCGAAAAGCCCTTAAGGCCTTATTTTAATAAAAGGTTGGAAAATAGGCCTCAAAAGTGAGTTTTTTAGCCTTTTTGAGGTTCTGATAGGATAAAAATGGGTGAATTTAAACCATATCAAGGGGGTTTTTCATGATTCAAATGGATTTTTCAAGGGTAATGAAGGGTAAATGAAGAGAAAAAGGGCTATTTTCAAAGGGAAATAGACTGATAAAAACATAGATAGGAATGGTAGAATGGGGGAAATGAAAATGGAGGAAAATAGGCTAAAACAGGCTTCTTTTTGAAATAGAGGGGTGATCTTTTAGAAGGCATAGATGAATTTTTTAGTGAACTGATAAACTTAGGATAATGAAGGCTGTGAGATTTCTAGAAATCACAATGTTTCTGCAAATTTTGTTTCTAGAAATCTGATATTTTCAACTTAGTCATCTTTGGATAAGATCAAAATTATTGATGACTAACAGTAGCTCCACTTGGGGAGGACAACTGTCTTTCTAGTTGTCCATAACCTCAGATTATCAATCTCCTAGATTTTAGTTGACGAATGCCTTATCCATTGGGTAGAATTTCTTTGTTTTATTGCTGATCTTTCTTTTGAAAAAGACAAATTTTTGACAATCTGCAATATATATTCGTTTCACATAGCATCTTTACCTACCCAATCCTACTTATCCTAGCATTTTTTCTTCTTTTTGAGTGCACTTGAACTGGCAAACTCTTTGACATCAACATTTTTATTCTTTTTGAAAGCAAAAACTAATCTATTGCTACTCTTATTTCTTCCATGAGTTCATATTAAATAGTTGAAATCATTGTTTCTCTACCTAACTATTATCTGTGAAGATTATGCTTTTTGACAGATTTCATTCTCTACATTCTAAAACAAAAAATTAAAAACATAGTCAAATTAGGATTAAATAGTCTAATATGCTATGGTGCCTATGGATTTTTGTACAAGCTGCACATAGACTTTATTTGCAGAAAATTAAAACAAAATTGTGAAGGCTTAAGATCTAAAAATTATAAATATCCTTCTTCCCTTTTCAGCTTTGATTTTGATCCTTTTGAGAGCTATCTTCTTCTTTCTTTTGATTCTTTGGTTCAGATTTTGAGTTTCTTGGAACCATTTATTCTTCTATCCTAATCTATTCTACTGATAGGCCAAGATTAGACATTTTGGCAGATCTTTTCCACTAACCTATCAGCAGTAAATTAAAATTTACTCAGTCATGATTAGGCTGTATGACTGAGTAAGAGTTTCTTCTCATAGTAGTGGCATTTGAGCTTGCACACTTTCAGAATTTCTCTTTTTTGGGTATGGGGTTGTACCTCTTTTGAATCTTCCCTCTTTTCTTTTTCTATTGTTTTTGAGTTTTTCTTTTTCAAATTTATAAGCAATGTTATATACAGTGAAAAATAAAAGCTTTGAAATCTAGGACTCTTGGCAGAAATAGTGCTTGAGCATCCTTCCATTAACAGGACCTCCAAATAGATCTTCTCCATTCAGCTCTTGTAGAAAGAATGCATTATGAACCCTTATAGAATGAATGATGTAGGGCCCTTTCCACAAATTCTCAAATTTTCCATGTTTTCCCTTTTTTTCCCTTCTAGAATCCCACTTTAGAAAAATATTTCCAACTTGGAAATCATTTGCTTTAGTCATTTTGTCAAATAATTTCTTGATGTTTTCTTCGACTATTTGTGTTCTTTTTTACACTTCCTCTCTTGACAGTTGTAAATGAATGGTATGATCTATCCTTCTCTACATATCATTCTCTTCAGTTTGTATTTCTTAAAGAAGTTTCATGACTGGAACTCCTGGAGAGGTTGGGAAGATTGTATCCATGCTATAAACCAGTTGATAGGGGGACATATTTATTAACTTTTTGGTGGTTAATCTATCAACCCATAAAGCATGAATAAGCTTACTATGCCATGATTTCTAATTCTGTTCCAACAGTTTTTTGATAATATTGACAAGGCTTTTGTTGGAGGATTCAGCTAATCCATTTCCTTGAGGATACTAGGCAGTGGAATGACCCAAGGTGATATGGTATTTATAGCAGAAATCAACCATTCTTTTAGACTTGAAATAAGTAGCATTATCTGTGATAATTTTTCTAGGACAACCAAACTTGGATAGTATGTTGGTTTCAAGGAACTTGATAATGAAAGATTCAGTAGCATTCCTATAAGGTATGGCTTCTATCCAATTGGTAAAATAATTAGTGGCAGTGAGGATCCACTTATTTTGAGCTGAAGAAGATGGGTGAACTTCCCCAACGAATTCCAAGCCTCATTGTTGAAAGGGAGCCTCAACACTGATGGGGTGTAAAGGTAAAGGTATGAGGTTTCTCTTGCCATCAAAAATTTGACACTTATGGCAAGACATGACAAGTTTCTGAGTGTCTGGGAAAAGGGTGGGCCAATAGTAACCTGATCTGAGGATTTTATTTTCTGTAGTCTTCTAGTAAAGATGTCCTCCACATTCTCCCTCATGTAGCTCATGCATGATTTTTCTTGCATCAATCTCAAGCAAACATTTAAGCAATATTCCAACATCATTTTTCCAATATAAAACCCCATCTAATATGAAATAATTTAAAGCCTTGTGTTTCAAGAATCTAGCTTTAGTTTTAGACAGAGAGGGAGGGGTATTTAGATAAAGCAGCACATATATGATATCAGCATACCAAGGTGAATTCACAAAAGTTTCTTCAATAAATGGAGCTGTGAATTCTTTTGTTTCTTCTAAGACATCAACCATATTCATATCTAGTGCTTGGAAGTTTGACTCAGCCATGAGTTTTGCTAATCCCTGCCCTTTGATTAGTTTGGTGGGCCTGATTTCTAAGTCATATTCTAAAATAATAGCAATCCATTTTCCCCTTTTACCATTAGGGTCTTGACTTAGAATATCCTTGAAAATTGTGTGTGGGACAAAAGCAATGATATCAGAGTGAAAAATATAAACTCTAAAGTCCTTCAATGCTTTCACCAGGGCTAAGGCTTGTTTCTCCATGATGTTGTATTTGAGTGGAGCATCTCTTAAGGCCCTACTAAAAAAGGATATTGGTTGTTCTTTCCCCATGATATTCTTTTGTAACAATACTGTAGCTATTGTATGTTTGGATGCAAAAGAAAATATATAAAAATCTTTGGTAAAATCAGGACTAATAAGAACTAGTGTTTGGGTTAGAGCTTGTTTTACCAGTTCAAATGATTTTTTAGCTTGTATTTTCCATTTAACACCTATCTCTTTCTTTAGCATGTTTGTGATATTTTTTAATAGCTCAGCAAGGTTGGGGATGAACCTCCTTAAAAAATTAATCTTCCCAATGAAAGATTGAAATTATTTGAGGTTTCTAGGATGGTTGATATTCAATATGCCACCAATCCTTTTATGGTCTACCTTGATTCCCTCTTCAGAAATTATGTGGCCAAGAAGCTTTCCTTCCTCGAGACCAAAGAGTGTCTTTTTTTGGATTCAAAGATAAGCCATATCTTCTACATTTCTAAAAAATGTTTCTTAAATGAATCAAGTGTTCTTCATCAGTTTTAGAGAAAATAGTAATGTCATCAAGATAAATGATTATAAAATAGCCTATGTCTTCTGAGAAGGCTATGTCCATGGCCCTTTGGAAGGTGGCCCCTGCATTCATTAAACCAAATTTCATTTTGAAATACATGAATGTACCCCAAGGTGTAGTAAAAGAAGTTTTATGTTGATCACTTGGGAGTACTAATACCTGATTGTAACCTGAGAACCCATCCAACAGTGAAATTCTTTTAGACCCAACCACCCTTTGAAGTATGTGATCCATTTTTGGCAAGGGATAGTTATCTTTAAGGGAGGCTCTATTTAGATTTCTGAAATCAATGCAGAGCCTGATTTCCCCAGTCTTTTTCCTGACAGATACTAAGTTGGAAACCAATTGTGAATATATGAGGGGAGCTATGATCCCAACATCATAAATTTTCTTGATTTCTTTCTCGACTAAAGGCAATAAAACAGGTTTTATCCTTCTAAGTTTTTGTTTGAAAGGTTTCTGATTTTCCTTAAGAGGGATTTTGTGTTGAATGATGCCGGTGTCAAATGATTTTAGATCCTTGTATCCCCATGCAAAAATATTTCTAAATTCTTTGAAAAGTTCTATGTATTGTTGTTTTTTATGAGCTGGGAGAGTGCTGGATAGCTTGATCATTTTGGGTTCTTCTAGGCAACCTATGTTATGTTCTTCTATGTTTGTCTCTATAGGCTCCATTTTTTTTTCTTTGGCTACATCATTGAGATAAAAAAGGTGCTCTAATGGTGTAAGACCTCTTGGAATCATGTCATTTTTACATTGTAAAAATTTCAGGTCCTTTTGGTCTGTATTGTCAACTATTTCTGCCTTAAAAATATGTTCGAATTGATTTATATTAGCAGAAAATTGCAGCTCTGTTTCAGGGATTTGTTCTTGGTTTAACATCTTTGTTCATGATTAATGTTGGGTGTTGGTATAACAAAATCATTCCTTGATTGTAGGAAATCATCTATGTGTTTGTCATCTTCAAACACTTGCCAATAGTATTCATTGTCAGGTACTACAGATATGTTTTTTATTTTGACATTAAATTGCTCATTTATCTATGGTATTTGGAAATTACTAGCAGCAAAGGAAAGTTCATTTTCTAGATGATTTTCAGCTCTTGGGATGAAAATGAGTTCATATTTTTCAAAGGTTTTTAGGAGATCTAGGGCATCATTTTTATATTCTCTGAGTCTTGGATTCTTAGTTGAATATTCCCCTTTAATTTGTCTAATTATTAGCTTAGAATCTCTTTGGACTGATATTTTCTTGGCTTCTAAATCTTTAAGCAAATGTAGGCCAAGGAGGAGGGCTTCATATTCAACAATGTTGTTTGTGCATGGAAAATCTAGTTTATAGGAATATCCTTGGTTTGTATTGTGTATCCATACACCTTCCCCTACACTTGTTCTGCTACAAGAGCCATAAAAGCTCATTCTCCAAGGTGTTTTTGTCTCATTTTCATTTTGTTTCTGCTACTAAAGGCTACTGAAGTTTGGATTGTTTTGTATTTGAATGGAGGATAGATCTGACTATTCTGGTGGACTAACTTCTTCTTTGTTTCCTTTTTCCTATTGACTGATTTCATCTTCATTAAATAAGATAAAGGAATCTAAGTTTGAATAGATGGAATACATAGGAGTGTTGTTTGGCCTATCTATGTTGCTCACCATGTATTTCATATGAGACTCCCTATATAATCTTCTAATTTGGCTAAACACTGGGATGGTGGCATAAGACATGTCCATTTGAAGGCTTCCCGAAATTTTAGCTCCCCATGATCTTGATAAAAGCATGCCATACTTAGGGGGAATGTCAGCTACTACTATGTACATGACTAGACCTTTAGCAGGAATCTGTGCCAAATTGACACATAAATCTTTGATTAGGCCCAAGCATTTGACCCTACTTGAATCAAAGGAATACATGTCTTTATATGGTTTAGTAATTTCCAAGCCTAAGATTTCCATTACTACTTTGGGCATAAGGTTGTGTGAAGTTCTAGAGTCTAACATGGCATTGTGCAAGATCTTATCATGTATATTTAAGCTAACATAGAAGGGAGGGACAACACCTTCTTGGTATTTTCCTTCAACTTCCAGACCAAATAATAATTTTGTTTTATCATCTATCAAGTTTAAAGTATCAGTGTCAGCCTATATTCAAAGCTTTCAAAACTTGGTTTTTATATACATCTTAAGTTACTAGTTTAGCTAAGGGTATGGTGATTTTGATCTTGGAAATTTCCCCCTCAAGGCTGAAAGGAACTATTGTTCTTGACATATTTACATCTGTTTTGTCATTTAAAACTCTTTCAGCAATCCAGATTTGTTGAAATTTATTTGGACTGTTATTTGGGACAGATTTTTTAGGGCCACTAGCAGAAGTACTAGGGCAGATTTGTTCAACACTTTGCTGACTATTTTTGTCTTTATTTAGATCAGTTTTCTTGGCCATAGTGTTGGTGTTACTGGCTATCCTCTTAGGTTGATTTTATGAATTTTTCCTAACAGCAGTATTAGTGTTCTTGTCATCGAAAATATCTGGGATCCCTTTGCTTCTAAGATTATATTGTTTGTGTACCTCCATGATTGCATTTTCAAACCCCAATCTGTAATCTTCAGAATCTTTATGGTTGTTTTCAATATGTTTTGAGGAGAAGAATCCTTGTTCTTCTTCAGTGAGAAAATCATCTATCTCACTATCAGATCCTATCAAGTTCACATGATTTTCTTCCAACCTTTCAACTTCCCTTTCTTCTTCTTGATCAACATAGTTTTGTTGAAAGGGAGGCCTAATCTGTTGGTCATTGTCTCTTTGCCTATCTTGATTAGGGTCTCTTTTGAGATTTTGGTTTCTATTTCTGTTTTGGGGGTTGTTTTGGTTTTCTCTAGGAGGAACTCTATCATTCAGATTTATCTTTTCAAGCATCCTCTCCAT
Source organism: Pinus albicaulis (assembly GCA_034641835.2). Classification (NCBI taxonomy): domain Eukaryota; kingdom Viridiplantae; phylum Streptophyta; class Pinopsida; order Pinales; family Pinaceae; genus Pinus; species Pinus albicaulis. The sequence continues at coordinate 1,329,736,904 of CM076579.1, forward strand.
TACCCTTACTAGGTTGTCAATTTTGGCATCGGATGATGAGGTTGATGCCATTGTTTCATCCTTGTATGTAACTCTTTTTTCTGCTTTCAACCTAGCTCTTTTCTCAATCAGATTCGCTTCTACAACTAAGGCTCCCCTCTGCATATCTTCTAAAGTTGAGGGGTCTCTTTCTCTTAGTTGGTAGGCCATTTCAGGATCAAAACCCTCTAGGAATTTAGCTAAGGCTAGGCCTAGTGGAGGTTTCATGTCTGGGGGAAGCGCATTGTAAACACTATTGAATCTAGTGCAATAGTCTTGGACACTTTCCCCAATGTTTCTTTTGAGGTTGGCATATTTTGAAAGGATTTGGAGAGGGTTCATCCTAATTTCCCATTTGTTTATGAATGTTTGATATAAAGAAGGGAGATCATTTATGCTATTAGGAGTTCAACCCTTAAACCCTTTCTTGGATTCTCCTCCTAAACTTTGGGAAAAGATTCTCATCTTAATGGTCTCTTCTTCCATTTCCATGTAATCAAAAGCATCATTCATTTTATCTACATGCCGTTGAGGAGTAGTAGGTTCATTTCCAGTGAAATGGGGAATTTTGGATTCGTAATCATTTGGTAAGGGAACCATAGAGTGTGGTAACACTAGCGGAGCATGCCATGCTTCCATGATGGGAAATAATGGGGGATTTACAAGAGGTGGATTTACAAGAGGGAAAGTGGGTTGAGTTGGAGTGCTTTGAAGAGTGTGTGTGTATACAAGAGTGGAAGAAACACTTGGGCCAACAAACTGATGATGAGAAGATTTGTTATGAAAAGAGCTAAAATGATGGAGAAGTCGATAATCAGGTGGAGTAGAAGGTGAAGCTTCTTTTCTAAAGCTTTGTTGCAAATCTGTGGTTTCAAAATCAGCTTGGTTTAAATCACTTTGAGACTTATTTCTAAATATGTTATTTGTGTGAGGTAAGTCAAAGTGATGATCTTTCAAGACTGTGAGATTTTCAGGAACAGATCTTGTTCTTGGGATGGTCTTATCAGTAGTTGGTTTTCCAGATCTATAATTTTGCCACAAAATATTCTCTATATTTTCAAATATGGTAGGAGGGTTAGGATCTGGATGGGATCTAGTATTGACCCTATGTGAAGCCAGATTTCAGTTTCCAAAATTTAGAGAGGCTGAGGTTTTTTTGACTGTTTTCCTCTCACAGTGATTTCTATAATAGGGGACTATGTTTCTAAAATTCCTCAGGGTTGATTAACACAATCCTAGGGAAATCTAGAGGTCTATAGGAGTACTAGGCCTACTGGGGCTAGTGGAGTCGCCAGCTGGAAATTTTTAGCTTTTCTTAAGGTAAAATGTTTTATGGTCCACCACCAATGATTTATTTGAAAACCAATCTGAAATGTTTTTGGGTTTTCTGATTTTTTGTAGTTCTATGGTTGTGAGAGTGTCCTATACCTGATTCAACACTTAGCTAAGGTGGTGAAACAAACAGAGTCTACTCCATGGCTTACTAACTGATTTCTTCAAGGTTTGATAAGGGTCTCTTAGAATCATAAGGGTTACTTAGATTGCCACTGATGCAGACAAATCCTATCATGATCACCATTATGCTGGTAGTGCTTGAAGAAAGCTATAGTTCACTTGAATGAATACTAAATGTTTTTTTTTAGGAACTTTTACTTAAAAAGTGGTCCCACCGTGATCTCCATTATGTTGGTGTCCTGTGATTTGGAAGATTGGCATACCAAGTGACAAGGCAACATCAAAACCAGTCTTTAGAGCTCTAGGACCTAGCCTTCCTAGGCTCAGAGAGGGATCTCTTAATTGTTTGCAAAGATGTAAGATTTTTTTCTTTTAAAGGTTGATTTTAGGCTAGTTATGAAGCATGAGTTTGTTTGGGCATGATGATCTAGGCAGCATAGATAGAAAAGGGAAATCCCTAATTCATTGGGCAATGGATTCAAGTGGAAATTGTAACAAGTTTTTAGATGAATCAGGAATATCAAAGGGAAAATATAACTTGGCTATTGGATCTACAAATTCTTTCAGATGAAATGAAATGGACATTAAAGGTTTAGAATGAAAAGCAGAACTAAGGGAAATTAAGAATACTTAATTATATGTGCTTCTCAACAAAGGGACTTAAAACATTATCTGAACATGAAGAGGTATTCCATAGACAGGTCTAACCATAAATTCTAGAAATCACACTTCATCAAATAATAATTCCAAGAAAAACTTTTCAAATAAAATCTAGGAGTCGAGGAACACTCTATTTCATCCAAAGATTTCACTTTCAAGGATAAGAAAACATTCAAGATTCACAAATAACTGCATTCATAGAAGAGGAAACTCCTAGAAATCTTTGATTACAGCTATAAAGAACTTCAAAACAATTATTTGAGCAAGTACAAAGGTTATGATCAAAACAGACCTCTTTGGCAGACTTTGGACAATGGTACTTTGAAGGGAGACTTCAGAAACAGTTTTTAAGTAGCAGCAAGTAAGCAGTGAAAACCATAAATAATTCTTGAGGCCAATTGTATTGAACTATTTAATAATTAAACAAGCATAAGGGTTCTAGAGAGCAATTAAGAATTCTCTAGAATGCCTCAGCAGAAGAAAACATAAAACAGTGAAGAGTAAACAGGTCTAAGGTGCTTCTAAGAGAAACTTCTTAGCCTAAACTTTTTACTCTATTGTAGTAATAAATGATGAAACAAAATGGAAAATAGGAAAAAAAATTAACAGATTTAGAGTACTTCACGAACAACCAAGCTCAGGGATCTAGTGATAGAGCTTTCTCCATCAATAAATAGGTTAAAACATCCATAGGTTCCAGAACATCAATTTCTTTTCAACTTCAGCAGAGCTATGTATTACTTCAAAAAAGTCATCAAATGCCAACTTTACAATGAGTTCTAATGCAGTATTTATGCTGCAAATGAGGAGGTGGAACTGATCTAGGGTTCAAAATGTTATTAATTACAGAGTAAATGCATTTCTAGCCTTGAAAACCATGCAAGGCATAAGGCAAAAATAGGTGCAACTACTTCTCTCTTTCAATAACTCTGTCTTAACTTCTGATAGAAATATAGGAGAAAAGATTGAATTTCAAGGCTTATTCTTATCTTTACAATAACTGTCCTAACAGATTAAAATATATTCTTTAGTGTAATAACTGTCAATTTTTCCTTTGAAACAAAAGGCAGGCTATAGGTGGCAACTAGATCTTTTGGAGAAATAACTGCCTCTTGTTGATGTATTCGAGGCCTTTTAGCCTAGTTTTCCTTTATTTCATCGCTAAATTGTATTTAAGGCCTGATCTGATTTTAGCCTTCATAACTCATCATGTTGTCTTTATCTATAATCTGCAATGGTTTAAGTCTTTTAATCTTTCATGCTTTTGACTTAACCTTTGAACTTTAATCTCTCTGATACTCTTCACTAATCTTCACTGTTACTTCTATTTTGCTAGTGTACAAGTGGCTTTCTACATTGGAGGGTTTTGAATGAATGGTCGATGCTCATGACACATCACCTTAAACATGGAATAAACCCTTTCTTATCCCTTTTTGCATTGTTTTGAGCCTTCGAGGATCGTCATCCTCGGCTCTTTGTCACTTTGCTTGACTGTGGGAGAGCCTGCACATTAACTCGCCATTAAAAACCTGCAAATAAACATTAAAAATGTTATGAAAACCTGTGCTTGTGGATTTGACTGCTAACAGAGGCTCGGGGAGGGGTTATAGAGCGATGCGGAGGAAGGGGTTTTTGCAAGGAAGGGATCTTTGAACAAAACCAGGAAGAATCAGAGGAAATATTTGAATTTGGGCGCGAGTAGAGGTAAAGGAAATTTTGGGAAAAAACGACAGTTTTCGCATGAGGATCAAGCGGTTTGTGGTTTTACGCAGGGTGGATGTGATACAGTTCGGAGGGTGCCGCGTGTTCATTAAAAACTTCCTATTTCGCGTTGAAAAAGGGTTTTAGCCAGTTATGGAGAAATGAGCGTGAAAATGATTGTGGGTCCTTGGATTTGGGGGAGATCTAGATCAACGGTGGAGAGGGAATGTGATAGCACAAAGTGCTTGGTGATGGGACAAGGGGATGACATAATAGCAGAGGGACTGGGGGTATGGATGAAAATATTGGGGTGTGCCTCCGCAGAAAGCCTTAGCCATAGTTCTGAGGCTTTTCATAGTAAAAAGAGTCAACTGCGGGGGCACTAGGGAGTATAGGCCACCTTGGTTGGATGCCCCCGCAGTGAACCTGAGCCGTTGATCTGGGAGGAATGGATGGTTGGGAACTATTCGCAATTTCGCACAAATAAAAAATGATCAAGAGGTTCAACGAAAATGAAAAAGAGTGATGACCGTTGGATCTGAGGAATGGACGGTCCATATTTCATCGCGGGGGGTGATCATTGACAGAGAGGAGAAGGCAGAAGGGAAAGGGTGAAGCCCGATGCGATGTGTGATGGCCTATACGATAGAGATATTGGATGGCTGATGAGCGATATAGAGCAGAGCGCAGAGTGCAATGGCTGTCGGATCTAGGGAATGGACGGTCCAGATCTCATCGGTGGATCGTCCATAGGAAGAAAAGGAAAATGGAAGCGGAACTTGAAAGTGCGATGTCCAATCGCCAATGGGCTTAGCGCTCGGTCGCGGTGGCGAGTTGCATGGAGGAGAAGGGGTTAGGACCTAAGCTGAAAAGTTCTTAACGCCTTCTTTTAATAAAAGGTCAGAAAATAGGCCTAAAAAGTGAGTTTTTTAGCCTTTTTGAGGTTACGATAGGATAAAAAAGGGTGAAATTAAACCATATGAAGGGGGTTTTTCATGATTCAAATGGATTTTTCAAGGGTAATGAAGGGTAAATGAAGAGAAAAAGGGCTATTTTAAAAGGTAAATAGACTGATAAAAATATAGATAGGAATGGTAAAATGGGAGAAATGAAAATGAAGGAAAATAGGCTAAAACAGGCTTCTTTTTGAAACAGAGGGGTGATCTTTTAGAAGACATAGATGAAGTTTTTAGTGAACTGATAGATTTAGGATAATGAAGGTTATGAGATTTCTAGAACTCACAATGTTTCTAGAAATTTTGTTTCTAGAAATCTGAAATTTTCAACTTAGTCATCTTTGAATAAGATCAAAATTATTGATGACTAACAGGTACATGAAATAAGTTATGATGAATGTAAATTATTCTTTAGCTGAGACAAAGACCATGTTGAACGTTGAATTGAATAAACCAAATTCAGTCCCAATATATCATAGAGATCAAAGAAATTAAGCAGCTAGCTACTGAGAATGTATGGGAGGTAGATCGGAGGTTTAAGACATTGTTGAGACAAATTAGTTTTAAGATACTGAATGAACAACATAGAGAATGGTTCATTGTTTCTTTTTTGCATCATCCAAGATCCCATTGTCACAACATAATATTGTTACTTGGGCTGAAGCGTTGGAGATAGTGATGAAGTTGGAGATTGTGCCGATAGTCGATACAAGCATTGGCGTGCAACAGATTCAAACTCATTTGGCGAGATTGTACATGGAGATCCAAGATATAAATCAGGGAAAGGAGGTTCAATCTGATATAAGGTCAGAATTTGGGTGTATCAAGTGCAAAGAAGAGGGTCACTATAGATAACAGTGCCTTGCTTATAGATAATATTTTAATGTTGGGATGTCGAGTCGATTAAAACCTAGATCGAGTGTTGGACCAAGAGTAGGGCCCCATGTATGGTGTATCTTATGCGAAGTTGTAGGCCATAATTATATAGATTATTTTCACCTGATGAAAAAATTTATCAGGTCGTCGAAGAAATTATTTTGCAATTTCTGCGGTTTGGTGGGTCTTGATGAGAAACAATGTAAGAGCTATGATATTATGATGCATAATAGTTTTGGTGCATATCGAATGTAGGTAGAAGGGCACAAAGCTTCAGGCTTGTCGGCTGTGTGAGGAGGTTTCCTAGGCCGAGGGTGTGGCTGAGGAGGAGGCATAGGTCATGGAATAGGATAGATTATATTTTACACTATAGACAGGCGAGACATTTTACTAGGGATTTTCACAATCCTACTGCAACTTTCTATAAGTATTTTCAAGAATTTGGTCATGAAATCAAAGATTGTCCCATTTTTTTTAGCTAAAATATAGGAGAAGAACAACCATCAGCTCGCTTAGAATATACAAATGATGAGGAATGAACCATGCTAGGAAAATCTAAGTGTTAACGTAGTAACATGCAGTGGTGTGAGTATAAAAGGGGACCATGCAAAAGAAAAAAATATTGGGATGGAGACCTAGATAACAAAGCCAAAAATAAGAATGTTGGATTTAATGTAAAACACGAGAAAGATACATTCATAGAAGAAAGAAAGAAATTTATGACTCTTAAAGCTTCACCACCTACCGCACAGAGATGATTGTTTCCATTGAAGCATAAGCTTGAGGAGAATGTCGAAGTAAAGGAAGATGATCAGTCTATCTTGGCATCCTTCTTGTAAAGGTGTATGAAATTTTTGAGCAACCAAAGGATTTTAGAAGGGTTACAGGAGTTGATAGATAACTGTGTGGGTAAGGAAAAGATGCAATTGGAATAGCGCACGGTAAATAAAGTGTACAAGAACAAGCAGAGAACTGAACAAGAGATGCAGTTGACTACACATATCAAAGATTATGAGATGGATCAAATCATTCTGGATCTAGGATGAGATGCCAATGTTCTTCCAAAGTAGACATGGGAGTGGATGGGAAGGCCTAAGCTCCAATGGTCACCAATTTAGCTGAGGATGGGAAATCAGTAGAAGATCATTCCTATGGGGAGATTGCAGGGAATTATCGTATATATTGATGGCACTGGTGTGCCTTGTCAACTTCGAAGTAATTGATACAGTTGATGATAGTAATCCATATATTGCACTATTGGGATTTAATTGGGCTTATGATATAGATGTTATAGTCAACTTGAAAAAACAGCGAATGATCTTTGAAATGAATGGTACCCTATTTGTTGTGCCATTAGATCCTTCCGAAAGTGTGCACTATAAAGAGCCTATCCAACATGAGTATGGGGATGATAATATTGATTAGATATATAAGCTTACTACGTAGGATGAATATTGGATTAGTGCAACCACAAATGGCATAATTTATTGGGAGTGTTATAATCATGTGTTTCATATTTTGATGAGGAGTTGGAGCACTGGTAGAATTATTTGCATGAAGTAACCACTAAGTGTTGTAACAAGGTTACGAAATCTCTATGTTGTGTCATATCGAAAGTGCGTGACTTGCCTTTTTAGTATGGCATGGGGACTATGTTATTTTTTTGGAAGAATTTGAGAAAAAGGTACTTAAGGACCAGAGATATGAAGATTTGGACTTTGCATTGAGGCTCACTCTAGATCGATTGTGGGGCACGCACAGAGAAAGTTTAAAAGGATGGAAGGAGGTTTTCAAGTTGATAAGGTCGAGGTTTGGTCAGGTTGATATGAGGATCACGAAGAAGTATGATGATCAAAAGTATCCTCGTGATAACTTGGTTCACTAGACTGCAGCTTGGGGCACTGAACCTCAACCATAATGGGTGCACATGTTCTTGCATTCCTTGGATATGATACCTTAGCAATGGTATCTCAAACTAGAGTTGCGCCATGGCACTACGGATTGGGATGAGATGATCTAAGTATTTTTATTAACATATAGCTTCTTTGATGGTTGGGAGTGCATTAATGAGGCTTTTCGTGAAGTCAAGGTAGGAGTATTACACATTACCAAGGAGCCAAGGATGTTGGTCCAACCTGATTGGGTTGTTTAGTTGGAAAAATATGAATAATTTTGTAAGCATTCCGCTTGGACATACCCGGCTAACACGTTTGTGTTGGGGGAGGAGATTTTCAGGTGACGAGATGAAAATACACAAAATTATTTTGCTGGAGGGTGGCTTCATCACAATCGCAGTACTGGGAAACATACTAAATGTAGGCACAGCTAGAGTTTATTTTGTCAAGGAAGGCAGGACTTCGTTGAGGGGGTGATTCTCACAGAGTTCATCCAAAATATGGTTGTTGGAACAGTAAAAGTTGATTATACAATGACTTGTTCGTTAAAAGGAGTGGGAGGTATGAAATTAATGAGCATATTTGGGTGGATCTGCCACCAAATTGACATTTATGAGGAGTATCTTAAGGCGATGATGCGGTTTGAATTCAAAATTTGCTATAAAGGAAGGATCACGCTCCCCATTAAAACACTTTTCACACTAAGTGTTAGAAGTAAGAGTTGCTATCTACAAGAGAGACAAGTAAGATATTTCATGTTGGAGTATCGTTCCGAAGTATTTCGAGAGACCTTGATCTAGGCAGGGATTAGCCATACATTTAGACTAGGAGTAGATCGCATAATAGCATCCACACTGCCAGTAACCGTCATAGGGCCGAGGTCGTCCAGAAAGCAAACGAATGTGGACATAGTGCAATCACGAAGCCTAAGAAACAAGCCCTAAGGTCTTCAACCTGAAAGAAACTCTCGAAGGAAAAGAGGAGAAAGGGAGCTCAAGATCCACCAAAAAAAGGCCATGGAAACAAAATGAGAAGATGATGAAGCTAAAGAATTCCCAGAAGAGATTGATGTTGATGAGGTTGAGTCTATCTCTAGGCTGCCTCCATATATTTCGAATTGCAAGTTGGAGGCTAAAAATCTGGTGAAAGACCCCAACATAGTGAAGTACAAGGTGTTTACGTCACTGATTTCATATGAGGTGTCAGTTGAAGGAGATTTACTGGCCGTGGTGCCTCAGCTCAGAATGGAGGATTGGGATTTCAATGATTGAAGCAAATACCCATAGTTTGAGCCTACTGGATATCTGCACCAACAGAACTACAAAAGAGGTGTGATGAGATTGGAGTTGATGAAATGGGTGAAGGGTATCCAGGAGGCTGGGATACACAAGATGTTATAAGTACCACACTTCGGGCACAGTCCTATAAACACTATTTGTGTGCACCAATTGCTGGCCTTAGTGCATGATGGTTGTTTTTTGTTGGGGAAGAATATCCCCATTAATAAGACACTCATAAGGAGAATTACGACCCTTCCTTCTCTTGGGGTGGACCCCGTAAAGGGGTTTGTGGGCAAAATCTAGGATGCGCATCTTGCAGATAAGATGAAGAACGACTACGAGCTGAGAAAGGGAACCTGAGGGTATTTAATTAACTCCGTTTCAAATAGAATTGTTAGCTTTTATGCACATATTCCTAGGGAAAATATTATGAAGAAAATATGTGAAGAGGAGGCTTCCGTGCATGTAATATCTTTTGCTGCGAAGTGCACCAAGGGCATAGTATATAACTGGGAAGGATATTTATGTAGTGAATTCCTCACCGATTGTAGAGAAGTCGAAGAAGAGGGAAAGAATTTCCACTCTGCGTGGCTCCTAATTCTCATTGCATTAATGAGGTGGAGAGAAACCGAGGAGTCACAGTTCACCACCATGGACCTCAATTTATGCAAATAATCTAGATATGCTTCATTGTGGTATTCGTTAGAGCCATCGAGGGTTATGGCCAATAAATTTCTCTGGGTAATATTTGAAATGAGTTTTTGGACAATGATTAACCAAAATCCATGGTCATCACCAAGAATTGTGGATCAGTATCAAAAAGTAGCGGAGTTCAAAGCTGACTTCCATCATATACACATTGATGAAAAGAAGGACCTCGTTGGGGTTTGGTACGAGCTGTCGTACCTGGTCGAAGAAGAAGATTTGGAATCCAACATTAGCCACTGGCTAAGTGAGTGGTTAACTCCACTTCCTAAAGGCACAGAGCAGGCAGGAACATGTGGTGTGAATCCCACTACAGCTACAGGAAATAAGGACATAAAAGTCACATTCGTGAATGAGAAAGAAACTGACTCAGAGACTCTGGAGTTTGTAGGGGATGATATTCTTGGTGGTGATCTCAGCACAAATCCATCTTCCAATTTGCCACCAAGCAAAGACAACCAAAAAAGGGTGGTGTGAGAAAGAAAGTGAAGTCTGATAAGTTTGTTGGCCTATAAGCCATGGTCCTTAGTGAAGGGCACCTTGATGAAATCGGGGACACCGTGAAGCAGGCCATTGAACACTTATGGAGTAGTATTAAAGAAAAATATAAGAAATTGTTGGAAAATATTCACAAGGGCTTGTAATACTTGCAGGTACATACGAGCATTTTTCATACGAGCATGAGTGGGTTGCAAGTTAGCATGGTTCAATCAATTGGAGCACAAGCCACTAAAAGCGTAGCTACACATGAATTAGTGCTGATATCTGATACCTTTGAGGTTCCTATCCATGTAAAAACATTGAGTTTGGACACAATGGAGTAGCTAAGGTAGGTGGCCCATTGGAAGAGAAAGTGGCCAAGCTTTCCACTATAGTTAAGGACTCTAAGGCCAAATTTGATGAAGTGCGCCTGGAAATGTAGATGAAAATAGTTGAGTTGAAAATGCAATTGCAGCATGCCACTCTGGTAGAAGTCCAGGAGCAGTGCATAGGAGAGCTGAATACTGCCATAGCAAAGGTTGAGTCCCGCATACAGGAGTGTGTGAATTTCTTTTGGGAAGTTCTCAATGTATGGGCCTCAGTGCAATAGGACCCTCACGTGAAAAAATTATAGGCCGAAGTGCGAAACAATCTTGAAAAAATGGGTCAGATTAAAGTAACTTGTAATACCTTAGCACCAATGCAGCAGATTAGCTATCTCCAAGAGGGTAAATTCTTACAGCAGTCGGTTTATGAGCTGCAAGGGAAGGAAAAAATTCTTACAGAAAGACTGAAACCATTGGAATATCAGGCTAGGAAGCTCTCCCAAGCTGCAGAAAATAAGTTGAAGGCACGACACATGACACAGAGAGGATTCAAGAAGAAGGCAGTTAAGAAAGTTACATAGATTCTACTCGAGGAATTTAGGGATATTGAAAAGCAGTGCACCAATGTTAGGTCCCTATATTACTAGTATAACCCCTTATTGTTGTTAGTGTAACCCCCTTCTTGTTCTTGTTGTACCCCTGTAACCCTAATATTGTTATTATTGTGCCCTTACATTATTATTGTTAGCTCAGATAGGATTATATTCTGACCCCATGAACTCCCATATATAGAAGGAAGTTTTGTTATCTGTATCATCCAAGAATTGTCATTTATGTCAGGCTAGGAGGTAACTCCGCAAAACTGAAGATGCATTAGATGGAGATTGTGTGTGTACTTATACATGGAGGTGAGACTATTGGGATTCATGTCCAAATGTCTCTTGGCCTTCCTTATTTACTAAATTACAATAATATACAATGTTTTCCAATCCCTTAGGATTAGGTGTCAAAATTGCCCCCTTTAATATAAGGGATGTTAGTGATTCCAAGCATCATTCTGAACTTTTCAAAATTTTCTCTTCCAAGCGCTTTGGTGAATATGTCTCCAGTCTGCTCATTTGTAGAACAATGGCATATATGGATAGTTTTTGCCTGAACATGATGCCGAATTAGATGGTACTTTGTATTGATGTTCTTTGTTCGATCATGGAACTTTGGGTTCTTGACCAGCTTTATTGTAGAAGTGTTGTCGATCATGAGTGGTGTTGAATGCATTTGTTTCATTCGCAAATCTTCTATGATTTTCCCAAGCCACACAATTTCCTTTGTTGCTTCAGTTGTTGCCACATATTTTGACTCAGTTGTGGAATCTGTTAGAACTAACTGTTTGGGTGATCTCGATGAGACAACTCATGATTCAAGACTCATGGTATAACCTGGAGTAGACACCCCAGTTTCTTTGTCCCCATCAAAGTATGAATCAGAGTATATGACCAAGTTGAAGTCTCCTGCCTGTGTATATTTGATTCCAAAGTCTTGAGTCCCCTTCAAGTACTTTAGAACTCTTTTTGTAGAAGATCAATGTCCTTCAAAAAGTTTTTTCATAAACCTAGAGAGGATTCCAACAACAAATGAGATTTCTGGTCTCGTGGTAGTGTTAGGGTCCTATAATAATAGGATTCATAATTTTGAATTTACTTTGATTAGTCTTGTAATATGTACATACTTTTCTTTCTGCAAATTTTTTTTCCCATATTAGAAAAATAAAAAATGTAAAGAGGGTAAGAGTCCTAAAATAAAAATCAAAGGACTTGAAAGAAAAAATATAAAAAAAGAATAAAAAATTAACCCCAAACAAGAAAAAGAGATAAAAACAGATCATGAATGTGATGCAAATTCGAATTCCACTACTTTTTACCTCACCTTGCAAAAATAATATTGTTTGAAGCTTGTAAAAAATGCCACAATCCATGAAAGTAAAACTGCTTAATCTTGACCTTTCATGCTTTAAATTTCATGCTAATAGATAGAGAATAAACATCTAGCCAAACTATTTAATATTGGCAGATCAATAGTTAGGTAGAGAATAATAAGGAGCTCAATAGTTGAATCTGAGCCCTTGGAAGAAATAAGGGTAAGAATTAGTTAGTTTGTTGTTTAAAAAAAAAATGAATAAGGTCCTGCAAGCTCAAATGTACCCACAGAAATGAAGAAAAAATGTTAGGGTAGTAGATGGGTAGGCAGTAGTAGTTTTCACAAGGCATGGATAGCAAAAAAATTGTCATTTCATTTACTAACTTCCTTCAAAATCATTTCCCTTGTAAAAATACCCCTTCCCCTTCCTTTTTACTCTTTCCCCTTATTTCACTTTTTTTCCCCTTACAAAAACCCCTTTTCCTAAGTTTAAAACAAATTTTATCTTTGGAAAAGTAAAAACCTCTTTAATAAACCCCCTTTTCATTCAAAAAACAGCAAAAACCCATAAAAATACGTTATCCTGAGTCTAAATTATTAAATATTTATTTCGGACCCACTCTATAAATATTCATTCCTGATATAAGTTTTACATTAAACTTAGTGTATTTAACCCCCCACATTCATTTTATATTTCATTTAATTTTATATATTAAATCCCTTATATACCTTTTAAAACCCGTATTTATATTAATTCCTTTATATGTATATGCCCATCTCATTATTTTATATAATCTATGGTTTAATATTCTCCACATGTGATATATCTCGGACCCACCTACTATAAACCCTCCCTATCACAATAGTCCCAACCATATGTATATTAAACCATATATTTTATATATAATATAACTCCCACGCATAACTTAAAGTACTAGGCCCCACGTCTATCCAATCCCGACGACTCCATTGCATCATCCCATCCCTCAGATCATCACTAACCAGATCTAATGACCAGTAAGCCTTGTCGCACATATGATAGCATGATCATTAACATACCCCAGACCTTGCGATATCTATGGTTTTTGTAGCTCCGCTCCTGGCTACGTGGCCAATTCCCATTTAATTGCATCGATCCAAAAAATAACGCCAACCACCTTTAGCTCATGTGAAAATCACTCAATGGTTTCTCCTAACCGTTATCCAAACCACCCTATCAATTCGAAATAACCTGCGCTTTATGTTAATCTATGTTGATTAAAAAATGCGTATAGCCGCCCTTTGTTAGCCCTTTTACCATGTTTTGTTACAATTTTGCGCTGAAAGAGTATTTCTGACCGTTTTTCAAGAAAAGATCATGCTATTGACGTCATTTTAAGGCCAATTCAACTATAATTCAACCATTTTCTACCAAAAGACACTGCAGAAGTCATATAAAGCACTATTAAAGACCAGCAGAGCCTCAGAAAGCCTTCTGCTAATTCAGAAACCCTTCTGCGAAACAAAATCTTCATTTTTCCCAGGTATTCTTCAGTGCTTAGGCCTGTTCCTAAAGAAATAAAGAAAGTAATCAGTAATTTAATTAAAATAGAAGCCTTTGAAAGCCTGAAGAAATCCTTCTTGCCTTTCAAACCTTTCATACAAGCCCTACGTTTCCTTTTGCAGAAATTTGAGGTTCGGAGATTATTTTTGGTCACAGAGAATACAATTTTATCAATTAAATCAAGTAGAAACCTTTGCAGAGCTAAAGGAAATCCCTGTATCTTCCTAAATCCTTTTTTCTACAAACCCTGGACTTATTTTGGAGAATTCTGAGGTACTGAAATTGTTTTTAATCACAGAGAGTACAAATTGAACAAGTCTAAACCTCTACAGACCACAGATAAACACTTGTTTCATCCAAATGAGTCTGCAAATTGTTATAATATGTCAGAGGTGATCCCAAAGGCCTGAAACCATTTCTTGAGTCAAAATATTAATCAATTGAAGAAATTTAAAAAATAATGGCTTCCAAAAGAATTTTATCTATCAATCCTCTACAACCCGTAGTTGTAGATGTAGAACACACTCCCCTAGCTCACAAATATTTTAAGATTAATGACAGAGTCAATAAATTTAACCTTCTTGAGCTCCACTACTGGAGCCATGAAAAATCCATAGACAAGGCAGATGAGGTTTCCATTTGGGAATCTAATTTGCCAAAGTATGTATTCCCACAAACGTTTCAGTGCCCAGAAGTAATCAGAATTTGCCAAGCTTGATATTTCCTTGACTAGAGAGCCATAATAAAACATGAAAAATAAATTATGTTTACTATTACAGAAGATTCAATTAAACAAATTCTTCAGATCCAATCCAGGCCAGAAGAAACCCCTCTGTCCATTGAGGCTCTTACACAGTTGTATCTGAATCTAGACTTCGTGAAGAGGTTCCATATATTCCAAACTTTAATGCCTTCATCTGTAGAAATTCCCAAGATAAATCCTCCTTACCCATCTGAAAAATTTTCTGAAAGGACCAAACATATCATTAGCATGCTGTCTTTTATTCTTGGTTATTTCACAGATGATCATGTTGATGTTGCAGTACTAGGTTTTTTTGTCTAGTTTCACACCTGGTGGGCCTCCCACTACCATTTTCAATTTTTCCCAATACCTTGATGATAATATTCATGAACATTTGGTAAAAATTCCCGAAGAAGGTGTTTTCAAATATTCCTCAGTCCTTTTCCATATGTTTTTGTATTTTCAATCAAATAAATTTGGCATGAACCTTCAAAATCTTGATGTTGAAGGAAACCCACAGTCATTCATATTTTGGACTCCTTTAATAAGAAAAGACTCGAGACGGTCCCCCTATACATAGTTTATTGATTCCTTTATTCATCCTATAGTAAATTTTCTAAACAACAGCATGTAGCCCAGAATCAGTGAGGAGATTAAAAAGGTCTTGCAGTTGTCAGAGCATAATATAACAGGAGATTGGTACTTGTACCAAAACCATACAGAAATAAGGGTATATGGATCTCATATTATTCCATATAAACTACCCAAATACCTCCGAATGAGGTTATTTTTCCTTGAGTATATAAGATAGATTCTTAATTCTGATTCAATCAATTTCTTAGCAGCTAAGAAGAAGACAATATTTACAATAAAGAATAAGGTTGGCCCTTTCATTTGTAATAATAGAGATGTAGGTCCAGAGGCTGAAAATTATTTGCAGGAGTTTAAATTTAGTAGGAGTTTTCTATGGTATTATGATCCTCTAGGAGTGATAAGTAAACTAAGAGTTAAATGCAAACTAACTCCTTATGTACATGAGAAGAAACCAGACATTGAGAAACACTCTAACTAGTCTGAATGGTTGGATAACACCTTGATTGAGGCAGAGAAGCAAGGTGATACTAGTCAAACCTTGCAAACTCCAGCCCAAGAAGATAAAATCTCAAAGAGAATTAGAGAGGAAGGATCATACACTACAGAGACTATAGCTGAAACCAAATTTAAATTGATGTACAGGAAGAAGCCTAAATTAAATAATGTCAATGAGGAAGTGGAAACAATAGAAGTAATTGATAGAGAAACAATGGTGAAAGATAATGTACGACCTGCAGTTGCTAAAGCAACACATCAGCCTTCAACTTCAAACACTCAACTTATTCATAAGAAACATAGTATTGAAGTTTCCTTATCTAGGAAATGAGCAAAAAAGGAAATGGACATTATGTAGAAATGCAGAGAGATAAAGATGAGAAATGAAGCTTTGAAGAGTGATACATATAATCAACATTAGAAACAGTCACCAGTGACCAAAGAATATTTATTTATGCTTTTGAATACAAAACTAGGAAGATGCAGATGACCTTCCTGTAGCCTAAAGTAAAGCATCCCAAAACACCGGAAAATTACAAAAAGTCATCATATGAAGTTCAAGCAGATGATCTTCATCCTATTGAAAAAATAGAATTTCACAAACAATACGGTGAAATTATTTACTCCACAATGACAAATAAAGCCATGAGTGTACAAAAGCTACAAAACACTATTTCAAACATCAAATATCAACTGAAATTAGAAAAATCATTCTCACAGGCTAAGGACAACATAATCAAATCACTGGAATATTTTATTATTGAAGTAGGATATGATCCAAAAAATGTAAAAGTTGCAGATGAATTGATAAAAAAGAAGAATGCAGACATTGTTGCATTAATAAAGCAACTTAAGCTGCCTCCTACAGAACATCCTGAAGAAAAGGAAGTGTTACAGGATGAAAATCATAAATATGAGATTATGAATCTGATTTTATAGTTGACTACCCAGATTAAAGAAATGGAGAATGAGATGGACAAGTTTGTCCAAGAGAAAAAATCCAGAGAAGAAATTCCTGTCACTATAATTCATCTTGTCACTACTGATGTGTCTTCCACATTAGAATAATCGTTAGCTCCTATATTCCCAATGTCTACATCACTTCTTGTCACCTCATCAACAACTTCAACAACAGAATCTTGAAGAACAACAGCACAACCTATAGATGAGGCAAGTAAACTAGTAAAATTTATGCATGACATGTCTATTCAGACAAATGAAATTAACAGACTTAAAGAACAGTTGAAAATTCTGGAAGATGAAAATAAATTTGCTAATATTATGCACAAGAATGAAGAACAGAAGGAAAATAGGTTGAATGAGAAATTGAAGAAGTTAGAGAAAGAGTTATCACTAAAAGAACCAATGACAGAAGCCAAGCAGCAGCTATGGGCCAATATCATTGAATCTGTCAATAATATTTGGCCATCCATACAGGTTATCTATGAACACAAATAATTAGTCAAATTAGCAAGAGAAGGTATTCAAAAGATAAAATAAGAACTTGGTAAGAAGCCTGAAGAGGCTAATCAAATCATCAAATTCCTTAATTCCAAGAATAAGAAAGAAATTGACGAAATTGGAATTAGTGATAGAACAAAAATTGTCCTAGAAGTTAGGAAGGTTATTTCCAAAAAGAATTTGATGATACAGCTAAAAGAGAAACGCCAGAATATGGAGGTTTCCATCACAAGGTTCATGATGATGTTTGATACTTCCACACAAAAAGGCCTTCCAAATCCATTATTTATTGATGAAAAACTAATGAAATAGGATGATTATGATAAGAAGATAAGAGAAATGGCTAAAGAGCAAGCCAATAACTCAACCATGCAGGGAATTCAAACAAGGAAGGTACTTTAAAAGAATTTTGAGAATCTATTTTACCTACAACATGATGTGAAACACCTATTTGTCAACAAGCCTACATTCTCAAAATACACAGAGGATGATGAAATATTTAGGAGGATGGTGAAAATTAAGTTACCAGAGGCAGAAATTTGGGAAAATTTTACTGATTTACTATGAATATCAAAGAAGTAAAACAGGGTAGTCAAATGAGGAAAATATCAGTGAGGAAAAGATAAAACAGAGCATGTTGTTTTACAGTTACACTTTATAATAAAGAAAAATAGTCAAAAGGTTAAAGAGTATCAGAGTAAAGAGTATCAGTTTACAGTTAGATTTAAAGTCAAGACAGAATTACAAAGCAGAGATGAAAGCTGCTAGCGTAGAGGACACTCCACTCCCTAACAACCAGCCTTCGTTGAGAAAAAATCAGAGACAAATCGACAACAAAATATCAACAATTAAATATCAAATCAATAAAAGTAGGGACAACTTGCATTAGTTATATAGTTGTGTCTATCTTCTTGCATGAAGATATTTATTTTTCATGGAATAATTTCTAATTTTGTTTTAGGATATTTTCTAATAGTTTTTGTATAAATACTTCACATTTTGAAGTATTGAGTGTGGATGAATTGCTGAAAATTTCTATAGTTGTATTTTTCTGGAACCTGAGGGTGATTGTACCAATTTCAAGTCAGCAAACTAGATTAAATAAATAAAGAGATTATATTACAGGATTCATGTGTTGGGCCACTACAGTGAAGTACATTCTACTTGTTCAATTTTTTCTTTCTAAATTTTTCACTTGCTCATATGTTTTCTTAATATAAATGATATAACTAGAATTTTATTACAGAATATGTTTAATTACACTTTGTCTTGAATTTTTTATCATTTATATGTTTTTCTTATGATATCCAAATTAGGGAATTCTTAATTTCTCCCTTATTTCGATTGACCTTTGTCTCTTCACTCATTATCCAGATTCGAGAACCCTTAATTTTTCTCTTACCCTGATTGAAACCATTTTCACCATCAGCCTAAGGATTTGAAGTGACTAAACTATCTTGCCTTGTGAATACTTCCCTTTAGAACCTTGATCCTGCTTCTGTTGCTTGACACTTTGACTCCATTAGCCTAATGGAATACAAAACTACATCCATCCATCTGAGTAAGTCATTTCACCACCAAACCAAATCCAAAATAAAATCCCACATAATCCTACATACTAGCCTACAATAAACTAAAATAAAAAAAGATAAATCATATAGAGAGAGTCCTCTGTGAGCATTAGGAAGGCTAGATACTAAGGCTTAAATGTAGGTTTGTGGTTACCTCTAATATTCTTTAAAAGAAAATATAAAAAACCCTTGAGAATTATTGGAGTGATAACATATTGGCGGCCATACTAGGGAACTAACCAATCCTCAGTGTTTAAAATTAATCTTAAAGGAAATAATTTTATTTATCTTTTCACCTTAAGATTGTTTTAAAGGGTTGTTAGTAAAATTTTCATTAAAAACTAAAATTCGAGCTTCCAGAAGATTATACTAGACTAGGTCTAATCTAGATCCAAAACCTACTATCATAGTAGATAATCCTGACAGAATTTTAAAGAAAAAAAAAGTAGAAAGTTTAGGAAATAAAAATTCATTGATCAAAGTAAATTCTCTTCCCAATAAATTATCAAGTTTAGAAGACATGGAATTTAATTTAGATTTTAAGAAATTTTTTTTTAAAACAAAATCAGAAAGTGACATACATAATAGTGTAATAGATCCTGATTTCATTTCATTCATTGAAAGTAAGAAGGAAACGGTTTCACCAGATTCAGATGAAAAACCCCTAGAATTTTATGATAAACTTGATGCTATAACTGCAACTTTTATTAAGGAAATTGATGAAGCTTATTTTCAACATTGAGTTGAATTGACTTCTTTATCTACCTATACCCCTAAGCCTTCTACCAGTCATTTAGATACCAGTCATTTAGAATTTATAGGTTCATCCTTGTTTACTACCACCTCATATAATATTTCCAACACACCTGATTCCAGAGAATCCTTCATTCCTAAGATTCCACTTCAACCTAGAGTTTTATTTCTAACCCAAAATATTGCAAGTTCATTCTCTTGCACTGCTACTGCATTTTCAAGCACTTCAACCACATTTCCAAGCATCTCTTCTAGCATCCCAACTACATATGCAAGTACATCAATCTCATCACAAAGTATTTCAAACGTGCTTCCTAGTTCAACCATTATCCAAGCCATAGATGCCAGATATGCCCCATTGGTCCTAAAAGCCCCTCTACATGCCATGCCCCAAGACTATGAAAGAAAAATATTTCAATTTGATGGTGCTATTCATTACACTGCCCAACAACAAGTTAACAAAATGACAGATTACTTTGAACTGCATGAAATAGATGAAGCTGATGTTCAAATGAGAGTTTTTGCTCAAACTTTAGTTGGTGATGTAAAGAAGTCGTTTAAAGGTTTTCCTGCTGGTAGTATTGTTGGTTTAGCTTCTTTCCATAAGATGTTTCTTAATATATGGGAGAAAAATAATAATCCATTACAAATTTTTTCTAAATTTGAAATCATAAAAAGAGCGCCTAATAGTTCAAGACTATTGTACAAGATATAACTGTATTTACAATGCAATCCATGCTAATATTAAACCTTCTCTAGACTCTGCGCTGATCAAAATTCCCTAATGGATTTGATACAGATATCGCTTACCAATTAAGAGAGATAAACCCATAAACCTTAGAGCATATGAAAAGTAATGTTGTAAGTGTAGAGGAAAACTTGTTAGCTAAGAAATCTAGAATAAGAAATGAAAGAAGAGTGACAATGAAGGAGGAAAGATCAACTTCAGATCTGAAAATAGATAGCTTAGCAAAAAATTTAGAAAGAATTATGGATAGGTTAAATAATATGGAAAGGATGCCACAGTGGGATAACCAACAACAAGGCCCTCAAATAAGAAATCTTAATTTCAGGAAAAACACCAACACTAGTAAATCTAGAGAATCAACACCTGATCAAACAATAAGACCACCTTTCCAAGAGAACTGTGCTGAAATTTTTCACCAAAACAAAGATGACGAAGACACTCAGATTAATATAATGGGCATTAATGATGATAATACCATTTTTCTTACACAAGAAGAACAATAATTATATGAATTACAACAGTTACAATTAGAAACTGGTGAGTTTTTTTGTTACAAGCAAGGTTATGAGTTTTCTATTAATGAAGTTCATAAGAAATATAACCTTAGGAGAAACAAAAATGTAGAAGCCCCTACTAAGAAATATGCCCAAACTCAAACAAAGAAAATAGTAGAAGCTCCTGCAACCAAAGTACTGCAAATTCTTCCTAGGGAAACCCAACAAAACTCTAGTTCAAATCAGAAAAATTTAAATCCTAATCAGAAAATTTCTAATCCCAAAATTACACCTAGTCCTAAGATTGTTGACATTACAAATATTGAAGTTCAAACATATGTTGATCCTCAAAAATATGCTGCTACTAAAAAAACAACTTCTGCTAAAACAACAATTTCTGCCCCAAAACCATCTGTTGCTGATCCAAAATCAGTTGATCCTAAAACAGTTGCTGCCAAAATAGTTGTTGAAACTTCCAAAACTACCAAAGTTACCACTGGAACTCAAATTGTCCTCGAAAAGAAGATAAAAAGCAGTAAAACAGTGGAAACACAAACAGAAAATGAAAAACCAACTGTAGAAAAAGAAGAGAAACATACCCAAACTGTAGTTACAAAAGAAGAATCAATTCAGTTAGGAAAAACAAAAGGACCATTCAACATCCAAACTCAAATTTCCAAACTAAATATACATATTCCTGTAACATCATTGGTAAAGCATGATTTATACAAATCACAGATCACTAACACATTAAACATAAATGAAGTAGAAGACTCTGTCAATTTGAGTTATGACCAATCAGAATTAATATTTGGTCCTGAAGTAAATGGAAAACAATAAGAGGGAGGAGTTCCTCCTTTCTACATTAGCTTGACTATCAATGATCATATTTTACATAATGCTATGCTAGACTCAGGAGCATCACATAATTTATTGCCAAAATCCATAATGGAAACCTTGAATTTAGACATCACTAGGCCTTAGAAAGATATTTTCTCATTTGATTCTAGTAAAGTGAAATGTCTAGGCTTAATCAAATATTTATGTGTCACTTTAGTTCAATACCCTGGAGAAAGCATAGTCATGGATATTGTAGTAGCTGATATCCCTCCTAAGTATGGAATGTTGTTATCTCACTCATGGGGAGCAAAACTACATGGATCTCTAGAATTAGACATGTCTTATGCCATTATTTCATCATTTGGCTAACCCAAGATACTTTACAGAGAGACATCAATGAAGTACATGGTTAGTAGTGTAGAAATACCTTGAAATTATCCTATTTATTCTACACCTACTGATATGGACTCCTTCATTCTATGTAATTCTGAAACTGGTATAGAGAACAACAAAAAATTAAAACATAAACAAAAATACCCAGAAAGTGAAAACATATTTCATGAATCAATGTGGCACCTAGATTTTGATGGATTAGTGAATAAATTAGGAGTAGGAGCAGGAATTTGGATTCAAAACATTGAAAAGAAACATTCTGAAGATTATTACTTTAGATTAAAATTCAAATGTACAAACAACATGGCTGAATATGAAGCTTTGATTTTAGGACTGCAGATTGTAAGAAATTTAGGAGGCAAAAGAGTTTCTATCATGGGTGACTTTGATTTAATTGTAAAACATCTTAGAGGAGAATATTATGTGTATAATCCTAGATTAAGCCAACATAGAGAAGTAATTTTAGATCCGATGAAAGAATTTCTTGAGTTTGACTTTGCTGTAATTCATAGAAAACAAAACATACAAGCACACATTTTAGCAACTTTTGCTAGTACCTGTAATATGCCTTTCCAACCAAATCATCAATATAAAATAGAAGTAAAACACAGGCCTACAATACTAGATAATCTAAAATATTGGCAGATATTTTCATAGGATGAACAAATCTATCATTTCATGAATGTTGAGGGAGAATTTCACATTTGTAACATAGACACAGATTGTACAATAGATGATAAAATAAATAGTGAGATAGATGTAAATAACTTAGATTTCACTAAACCCACTAAATTCACTCAAGTATAAATAGATAATTTAGAAAAGGTAGAAATAGAATAATTAGCAGATGATGATTCTGACATTTTAGACCTTAAGAATAACTTTCTACCTAAGGGATTAGCCGTATTAGAAGAAATTTTTCATTCCAATGACATTGCAAGAAAACCAAATATGGAACCATTTAGATCAGATATAGAAGAATGAAATATAGGAATAGAACAAAGGCCCAAACTCATCAAACTTTCAAAATCCCTACCTCAAGACGAAAAAATGAAATAAATAGCTCTGTTTAAGGAATTTCAAGATGTACTTGTATGGATTTTTGAAGACATAAAATATTATGACACTAGCATAATACAACACAAAGTACCTATAAAATAATATCAAAAACCTTTCAAACAGAATCTCAGGAGAATCAATCCAATTTTAATGCCTTTAATTGAAAAATATGTAAAGAGAGTGTATGGAGATCAAATAATTGCACCTATCAGATATTCTGATTTGGTTTCAAACCTAGTTCCCACTAGGAAGAAGAGAGGGGAAATTAGACTTTGTGTTGATTTCCGGAATTTAAATAAACTGTCCGTAAAAGATAAGTACCCTCTCCCTAAGATGGAACATATTCTTCAGAGGGTGGTTGGTTCATCTAGGATTTCATTACTTGATGGATTCTCTGGGTATAACCAGATTTTAGTTTAGCCAGAAGACTAAGCAAAGACTTCATTTACTACTCCTTGGGGTAATTTCATGTATTTGAAAATGCCTTTTGGATTAATGAATTCATGATCCACCTTTAAAGAGCTATGGATATAGCTTTTTCTAAATAAATTCATGACTTTTTTGTGATCTATCTAGATTACATAACTGTGTTTTCAAAAACTGATAATGAACATTTAGATCACCTAAGACAAGTGTTTATCAAATGCAGGAAATTTGGCATTTCCTTAAATCCAAAAAATACTCTCTTTGGACTTGAATAAGGGAAACTATTAGGGCATATTATATCAAAAGAGGGAATTTGGATAGACCCAGTTAGAATAGAGGCCATTCTGAACATAAGACATCCTAGAAATATTAAAGAATTGCAGCCTTTCTTAGGTAAAATCTATTTTCTCAGAAGATTCATTTCAAATTTAGCAGACATAATTAGAGAACTCAATAACATGTTGAAAAAAGAATCATTACCTAAATGGACTATAGAGGCCAAACAATCATTTGAATGAATCAAACAAGCCTTGAAAATAACATCAGTCCTAATAAGTCCTCATTTCAAAAAAAAAATCATTATTTTTTCTTTTTCTTTAGAACATACTATTGATGCAGTCTTACTGCAGAAGAATGATCAGGGTTATGAACATCCCCTTGATTTTTCCAGAAAATCACTTAGAGATGCCACTTTAAATTATAACATAATGGAAAAGCAGGCATTCTCTTTAGTGAAGGCTATCAAAGAATTTAGAGTGTACATCTTATATGATCTAATTTATGAAAAAGGTATTACTGACGTCTCTATGAGAAACTTATGTTACTTAGTGCAATAGATAGAAAATATTGCGAATAACATAAATAACTTAAGAAAATGAAAAAATAGCTAAACACATTAACAAAAAAAAAATTTAATAACGGAGCTCACCAAACTTCTTGGATAGGTCTCTGGGTCCTTAGCTTCCAGTGTTGACCTCTTTATTTTGTCTTCAAATTTTTTTTACATCTATGAGATAAAAAATAGAGACTTAAATGAGAAAATTTACCTCACCATTGTGACCAGCTCAAAATTTCGATCAAAATGAGTATAAACTTGCCTATATTTCGCCACTGTGACCTCGAGACCCCCTGGTGAATCCAAAACCACTTCTGCCCTGCACAAAACCACTTTATTTGCATAAAAACCACCTCTCTACAGAAAAGAAAACCTTGGAATGTGCACTGGTGGTCTTGAGAGGATTCAAATTTGCACCTGCATAAATATAAGTTCAGTGGCTTGGCTTCCAAGCACCACCAATTGGTCGAATGGCTGGCGGGTTATGTTGAAAATGTTGCATATATAATTTTTGGGAGGTGGGTGGGTCAAAACCCCTGCCAAACCATCTCGTTGTAACCCCGATGGTTACATTTCTTATATATTAACATATATATTATAATATATGTCACGGTCAAAGGTCGGTGGTTATGATATATATATGCATTTGTTAAACCTTATGATATGGTTATTATACCATATATGGTAATACATATATTTGATAATATATATGTGCGGTGATAACCTTAATGATTTCATCAGTTTGGTGACATTATAATCTGTAGTTACATATATATGCGGTTTATCATAATATTTAAAGGTCCGACGTTCATGGGGTTCACCCCGACCATCCGACCTTTTTCCGACAGCTCAATCCCAATACCATTAAATATAATTCGTTTGCATTCAATATCAGACTAATACGGTAGCTTGACCAGTGTGCAGATTCTAACTAATTCATAGCCTTTTCAGGAGGTCAGGGGTTTGATCCTCCCTGACCCCCAAAATTTTGGAAATAAGGCCAAATTGGGCAAAATCCGGGATGCCACATGTCAGCTCTGGATTGGCCAGTTCCAACCAATCACACTTCGACACATCACTGATCTGCTGACATCACCTTTGACATGTGGCATGTTCCCGAGATGAAACGTGTCCTGCTGACATCATCTGACCCTTGACCTTGACCTTTGATCGTTGACTTTGACTGTTGACTTTGACTTTGAATTTTTTCCATTTTGCCCTAGTTTGACATAAACTTTGGCTTGCCATATCTTCTGCATACGAACTCGGTTTTATGCCCCATTCACACTGTTGGAATCCTGTCGGCGAGAAATTCAAACTGATCCTATTTCCATATACATTTGAATACTTTGATATGGAGGAAAAGATAAATCCATTTTGGATCACTCCTCCCCACTCGAAGCTTTTGGGCCACCAAAAGTTGGTTTTCGTTGTCGAGTAAGTGAGGATATGTTTCCTTCACTTTCCCAATTTCTATCCATCGTGATTTACTTGGATTTGGACCTTTAAGCCCATCTCAAATATACTCAACTTATCCTCATCACGAAGTCCTTATCCTCCTCTTGATAATTGTGTCCTCCTGCAACTCATTGAGATACTCTGGTGAAAAATATTCGATGGAAGGTAGTTGAATTTTCTCTTTTGGATCTTCAATCATTGGCAGTTCATACAATCGCAAATTTCCAAAATTTTACAATGGAATAGATCTGCATATAATATTTTTTCAAGAATATTGAAAGGACCATATCTAATTGGTTTCAACTTTTTACATTCCCCTTGAATTCTTTCTTTGCTGATGTATAACTAGACTTGATCACCAACTTGAAAACTATGCTCAACTCGATGCTTGTCGTGCCTCGCTTTATACTTTTCTTGGCTCTTTTCCAACTATTCCTATATTGCCTGGTGAATTTCTTGTATCTATTCAATGAACATGGTTACTTCATCCACATCGCTATGTCCATCAACTGCTATGTCTTTGCCAAAGAGAAAATCCAAGGGAGACTTTGGTATAAAACCAAAACAAGTCTCAAGTGCAGATCTTTGAGTAGAAGAATGTTTCGCATGGTTGTAAGCATGTTGTACATAACACAAATGCTCATCCCTAATCTTGGGATGCTTGCTGCAATAACCTCGAAGCAACTGTACCACTGTCATGTTTACCACTTCTGTCTAGACGTCTATTTGCGGATGAAATTATGCGCTCTTCTTTAACCTTGTGTCCATGAGTTTCCATAAAATTGACCAAAATTTCCCGACAAATCGAGAATCTCGATCAGATACAATAGAGGTGGGTAACCCAAAATGAACCCATACATTTTGAAACAACTACTTTGTAGTTTGTTCAGTTGTGACCTGTTTAGTACATGGTGTCAAAATACACATCTTATTGAACCTATCCACAACTACATATAAATAATCATGTCCTTTTATATACATTGGCAATCCCCCAACAAAATCCATGGATAAACATTCCCAAGGACGAGAAGGAATTGGAAGCGGATTGTACAGGCCTAATCTTTTGTTACTTGGCTTGATTTTAACACACATATTATGTCCCCTAGTATATCTTGAAATTGTTTCATTCATTCATGGCCAATAGAAGAATCTTTGTAATTGTGCAACTGTTTTACTTACACCAAAGTGACCTGAAATTAGAGAAGTATGTGCTTCTTGAATCACATTAACTCTTTCAGTTTGTGGAATTCATAATTTTCCCAAATTATATAAGATGTTGTCCTTTATGACATAATAATTTTTTTCTACCTGCTTGCCATGACTTAAAGTTTCATATACATCCCTAAAATCTGTGTCTTGAGCATACTGTTCAATATAGCTTTCATGCATTACTAAATTATTCTTAAGAATTGTGGATGCATTTTTGATTGGTCTTGATAACATGTCTGCAACCTTATTATGTATGCCTTTCCTATATCTGATTACAAGATGAAATTGTTGTAAGAAACCCATCCAATGATAGTGTCTTGATTGTTGCAATTTAGTTTGTGAGTGTAAATATTATAGTGGTTTATGATCTGTATGTATGATTGTTTCTTTTCCCATTATGTAATGTTTCCACATTTTAACACTCTGTACTAATGCATATAATTCATTATCGTATGTAGGATAGTTAACTACTATTGATGTGAATGTCTCAGAATGAAAGCATATAGGTTTTATGTGTTGCATCAAAATTGCCCCCATAGCATATTCACTTGCATCTGTCTCAATCTCAAATGGATACTGAAGATCTAGCAGTGCTAGTACTAGCGCTGTACTGATACTTTATTTGAATGTGTCAAAGGCTTTCTATTGTTTCCCTCCCCACTGAAATACCTATTTCACACTTTTCAAAGAATGTAGAGGAGCCACAATCAAAGAAAAGTCAGAAATAAAATTTCTCCAGTATTGTGCTGCCCCTAAGAAACTTCTAAATTTTGTAGCAGTATTGTGATTAGGCCAATTTAAAATGACTTCGACCTTAGAGGGATCTATCTTCAATTCATCACCCCCTATAATATAACCCAAATAATTTAAAGATGTCCTGCCAAATTCACATTTTGACAGTTTTACATAGAGATTTTCTCTTTTTAACACATCCAAAATCTGCTTCACATGCTTTATATGTTCATCCTATGTCTTACTAAAAACAAAAATATCATCTAAGTATACTATTACAAAATCATCAATGAATGGTCTAAAAACATCATTCATGACATGCATGAATGTAGATGGAGCATTGGTCAAGCAGAAAGGCATAACCATCTATTCATAGAGTCCTTGCTTCATTTTGAAAGCAGTCTTCCATACATCTTGTTCTGAAACTCTGATATGATGGTAGCCGCTTCGCAAGTCTAACTTAGTGATGTAAACTGCATCTTTCAACTGATCTAATAAATCGTCAATACGAGGAAGAGGATAACAATTATTTATTGTTATTTTATTTAATGCTCGGAAATCAATGCACATTCTCCATGAACCATATTTCTTACGTACCAACATAATAGGCGATCTGCATGGTGAAGTGCTTGGTCGTATAAACCCTTGATCGAGAAATTCCTGTTTCTACTTCTTTATTTTTTTTCATTTTCTAGAGCTGATAACCTGTACATTCCAATGATAGGAAGAGGAGCATCCAGATGCAAATAAATATCATGTTCTATCTCTCTCTTGGGAGGAAGCCCTTTAGGCTCCTGAAATAGAATATCATAATTAGAAACAAATTTAACTAAATATTCTTTCTGTTTAGGATTACAGCCTTGAAAAGCATCATATTTATCAAGATCCTTCGCTTTTACAATCATAAGTAAAAATTGTTTACTTGAATTTATAATTCTTTTCATATATCTTGAATTTATGAGAGTGTAGTTATCTTTGAGTTTATGAGCTCTTAATATATATTTGATTCCATATTTAGTGAGTTGCTACTTATTTTCCCTTCGATAGAAGACAACATATCTATCATACAAGTATGGAATCCCTAGTACAATTCCACATATATCCAATGGGACTATATCTAATTCAACCTCATCTACAAACTCTGATCCAATTGCAAAATTAAGTTTGCATTGTTTCGTAACCTGTAGTTTAGTTTTATCACAGACCCAACCCAATGGGTATGGCTTTTTATGAGTTTTAGTTTCAATACCCAATTTCTTTACAATTGATTCGGCTATCAAATTAACTTGAGTGCCACTATCAAACAAAGTATCAATTTTAGTATGCTTTGAAACAACTCTAATATGAAATAGCTCATTTCTTTTCCTCTCATGATTTTAATTATCAACAGAATGAGAAGAATTACTTGTAGATGCTTGAGAATTTTTTCCTTTTATACCTGTAGCTATAATTGTTGTTTCGTCTCCTGAATATGATCCCAAGTCCTTTTGCATAGAAGCAACATTCTTTCACTCTTTATTTATGAATTTCTTAGGCTTCAATTCTGGATGCAGTGTCCATCGGTGTGCCTCATCATGTCCTTATTTCTTACAATGAGTGCATGTAGGATTTTCTTTCTTTACATTGTTCTCTTTCCTTTCCTTCCATTTTTGTTTCTTATTTTCCTTATTTTTGATTTCAATAGATCTAGATGACTTTCCAACATCATGAGATACATTTTTACCCCTAGATTATAGATGAGTTGCTTGAACTGATGCATCATCTATGCTAGTTGGATTAAACATTAGTATGGTATGCCTCAAATAACTATGTAGGCCACCTATGTATTTCAATAATGTTTCTGGTGAGTCCAATGATATGCCTAGTGTCAAAGCTCTTTTATGAAATTCCTGAGTATAAATTTTCACACTTTAACCCTTTTATTGATGCAATGTTTACCAACTCATCATAGCTTGTTGCATATAAGCCAAAGGATAATTTTTTTTTAATAACAAAAACAAATTCATTCCATGTCAAAATGATTTTACCATGTTTTTGAAGATCTTCTTGTGTCTTACCTTCCCACCATACAAGTGTGGTTCCTGCAAGACGTGTTGGATCTTCTTTATTTCTGAAACAACTTTCTATACCCTGCTATAAACTTCAATTTGTCTTATCCAATTAACAAGCTTTTCAGTGTTAATTTCACCATCATAAATTGGAAAATAAAATTTTACATCTAATTTGATCAAAGATGATATCTTAATCTTCTTCTTTTTATAAGAACTAGATTTATGAGAAGAGGACGATGATGGTGATGATGGAGGAGATGGTGGAAATAATGAAAGAGGATTTTCACCTAATTCTTTGTCTGGTTTAGGTGATGAAGTGACTTCACCTTTGTTCTTTCTAAATTTTTTATACATCTCTTGTACCATCACATGTATTGTCATGAAGTTGTCCAAGAATTGAGCTTATGTTCCCACTACGTTTTCTTCTGTCATCTTATTTTGTGAAAATACCCTTCCAATCTATGGATTTTCTTCAAGAATTTCTCCTTCTCCCCACTTGGACTTTGACCTAGTAAGCATTCAATCTTCACATGACACTATCAAACCTTTAAAAATTAACCTTAAGCTCTGATACCGCTTGATCTAATTTATGAGAAAGGTATTATTGACGTCTATGTGAGTAGATTATGTCACTTAGTGCAATATATCGAAAATATTGCGAATAACATAAACAACCTAAGAAAATGAAAACATATTCAAACACATTAACACAATAAGAATTTAATAACGGAGTTCGCCAGACTTCCTGGCTACGTCTATGGGTCCTCAGCTTCTAGTGCTAAACACTTTATTTTTTCTTCAAAATGATTTTATAGGTATGAGCTCAAAAACATAGACTCAAATGAGAAAATGGACCTCACCATTGTGACCAGCTGAAAATTTTGGTCAAAATGAGTAAAACATTGCCTATATTTCACCACTGTGACCTCCAGACCCCGTGGAGAATCCAAAAACACCTTTTCCTTGCACAAAACCACTTTCTCTACATAAAAACCACCTCTACATAAAAACAACCTTGGAATGCGCACTGGCGGTCTTGGGTGGATTTAGCTCTGCGCCTGCATAAATATAATTTCGATGGCTTGGCTTCCAGGCACCACCGCTTGGACGAATGACTGGAAATTTATGTGGAAAACACTGCATTTATAATTTTTGGGAGGTCAGCGGGTCGAAACCCCTGCTCGACCATACCGTCGTATCCCTGAAAGTTACATTTCTTATATAGTAACATATATATTATAATATATGTCGTGCTCAAAGGTCGGCGATTGTGATATATATATATATATATATATATATATGTGTGTGTGTGTGTGTGTGTGTGTGTGTGTTTGTTAAACCTTATGATAAGGTTCTTATACCATGTATGGTAATAAATATATACGATAATATATATATGCGGTGATAGCCTTAATGATTCTAAAGGTTTGGCAACATTACAATGCACAGTTACATACAAATGTGGCTTACCATAATATTTGAAGGTCCGACGGTCGTTGGGTTGACCC
This sequence comes from Pinus albicaulis, assembly GCA_034641835.2. Classification (NCBI taxonomy): domain Eukaryota; kingdom Viridiplantae; phylum Streptophyta; class Pinopsida; order Pinales; family Pinaceae; genus Pinus; species Pinus albicaulis. Next base: position 1,329,768,082 of record CM076579.1, read on the forward strand.
CAACCGTTCGACCTTTTTCCGGAAGCTCAATCCAAATCCCATTAAATATAATTCGTTTGCATTCAATATCAAACTAATGTGGTAGCTCGACCAGTGTGCAGATTCCAACTAATTTGTAGCCTTTAAAAGAGGTCAGGGGTTTGATCTTCCCTAACCCCCAAAATTTTTGAAATAAGGCCAAATTGGGAAAAATCTGGGCTACCACATGTCAGCTCTGGATTGGCCCATTCCAACCAATCACACTTCGACACATCACTGATCTGTGACATCACCCTGGACATATGGCATGCTCCCAAGATTACACGTGTCCTACTGACATCATATGACCATTTACCTTGACCATTGACCATTGACTTTGACTTTGACTTTTTTCCATTTTGCCCTAGTTTGACATAAACTTTGACTTGCCATATCTTCTACATAAGAGCTCGGTTTTACGCGTCGTTCACACCGTTGGAATCCTTTCGATGAGCAATTAAACTTGATCCTATTTTCATTTACATTTGAAGACATTTATCTGGAGTAAAAACTGAATCCATTTTAGATCATTATATTCACACATCATAACTTGTGTTCCAAATTCAGTTGTGAAGGACATTTTAACTCAGAATGGACCTGATGGTAAAAGAGGAAAATAGATTGCCACCATTTTGTAATATGACATGGAAATTAAGCCTACCAAACTCATTAAAGGTAAAGGTTTAGCCAAACTCATGGCTGAATCAAACTGTCATTCTTTAGATATAAATTTTATTGCCCAATTAGATAATCATGAAGAGACGAAGATTCCATAGATTAGTGAAGCCTTTTCATAATCACCATGTTATTCAGATATCATATTTGTATTACTAAATTTAAAAGCTCCTCCTACATTGTCAAGAACTAAATCTAGATTTTTAAAGTTAAAGGCAATGAAATTTTGTATCATAGATAATGCACTATTTTGGAAAGATCATGGTGGTATTTTATTGAATTGTTTTCTTAAATATGAAGCTGATAAAGTTATGGAAGAGTTTCATGTAGGTGACTGTGGAGGAAACCTTTACTAGAAGTCAACTGCAGATAAAATTTTGAGAGCTAGTTTTAACTAGCCTACACTATTTACAGATGTGAAAAAGTATGTGACCTCCTGTCACAAATGCAAAATCTTTGAAGGAAAGAAAAATCTGTTACCTTTACCCCATAAACCCATTTCCACAGAAATTCCATTTTGGCAATGAGATTTAGACATCATTGGTGAAATTCACCCACCATCCTTAGGCTAAGACAAATGGATTTTGACAGCCACAAAATATTTCACTAAGTGGATAGAAGCCATTCCTTCCAGGCAAGCCACTGATACTGGCATAATCTCATTTTTAGAAAAAAATATATTGTCTAGATTTGGATTCCCCAAAAAGCTAATTGCTAATAATGCAGCTGCTTTCAAGTCTAAAAAGATGATTTACTTCTATAATAAATACCACATTACCCTTAGTCATTCCACTGCTTATTACCCTCAAGGTAATGGTCCTGTAGAATCCTCCAATAAAATCCTTGTTAATATCATCAAGAAAATACTATAAGACAATAAAAAGACCTAGAACAAAAGGTTAATTAATGCCTTATGGGCAGACGAACTCACCACAAAGAATTCCATTGGTACATCCCCTTATCAACTTGTTTATGGGATATATGTGGATTTTCCATCCTCTTTAGGAGTTCCAGTAATGAAGATAGTCCAAGAACTGCAGGTAGAAACCAATGATATCCAGAGAAGGATAAATCAAACCATACACTTCCAGCAAACCAGGGAGGAAGTCTAGCTGAAGTCTCAAGTTTTTCAAGATAATATTAAAAATATATTTGACAAGAAGACTAAGGAAGATAATTTTTACATAGGTGAAAAAGTGCTCAAGTGGGATTCTAGGAGAGAAGAGAAAGGTAAACATGGTAAATTGATTTCCTACGTAAAGGTCCCTATGTGATTTATGGTTACAGAGGCAAAAATGCATTCTTTTTTAAGGAGTTGGATGGATCAGATCTGCCAAGTGGACCTATCAATGGTAGAATGCTGAAGCATTATTGTTGGAGTGTGTTTGGTGCAGGTATGTACGAAATAACACCAACTTAAGGGGAGTGGTCTACCCACTTAAGTTATTGGTAACAGGTAGAAAAAGGAGTGGAGTCAAGAAAGTTAGTGGAACAAGCTGAAATGATAAGCATACTAGATAGAGAAATAGCAGGCATATAAAAACTAAAACTAAACTAAAAAATAAAAAAAAATAAACACGAGCTCTGAAAAGATTCAGATGACAACAATAATACGAACGGAGGCTCTTGGCCCCTCTTATTGAGCACTGGTAGGAATAAGAGTGAAACTATACCCTCTTGCCAAAGGGCCCCTAGAACATGGGTTCTAAGTCTCGATGCAAGGATGTTTTTATCCCAAGCTTGCCTCGGTGCAGTCTCTATCTCTCTACGGTTGGTGGACTGAACTTTTTGGATGGCCAAAAATTGAGTCCCCTCTATCTTCAGCTTTGGATCAAACACTACTGGTATTGCTTGGGAAATTCTGGCCAGCATAACAATGTGATCACACATTCTTCATCTCATGGTGGCCTTATATAGGAGATTTCAAATCCTCCTTCCCTCTCTTCGTACATTCTGGATGGTGACCCAAGAGAGGGGTATGATTCCTTTGTGTGCTCCAAATATTGCATTGTGTGCTCACTTGATGTCTAAGGAGGCATTGGTGGCTGTCCTTAGGAAAATTCAAGTGAGGAATCACTTATCCTATGCTTTTTATGGTCCCGGAAAGTGACATTTCACCACTCCCAGGATTGCGCGCATTTCCAGCCATAAGGTGCATAAAGGTTCTCTTCGCAAAGGATAATGTGCACAAAAGAATTTAGGATTTGATTTTTACTCAGATCTTAGATATTTTTCAATACTTTCCAGATTTTGTAATGTATTCAACCCTGTAAATCCTTCTTCTTAACATTAAATAATGTTGTCTTCTGCTTGTATGATTTTCTAGTTTTAACAGTTGCCCCCTAATATGTGATGTCTAGGAAGAATTGTATAGCTGAAATAAATTATAGTTTCTTTTCTCTATATTGTGTGTAGAGAGAGAGAGAGACCTGCGTGAATCTTGGAATTGTAAACACCTTGCACTGGTTCCAAGAATGACTGTGTCCTAAGGAACCCCTGTAAGAAAATATAATACAATACATATACAAATTTTCTATGAGGTAGGCATGTCCCATGCTCGTGATGCTATGGCTAGTTAAAAAAAAAAAATTGATAGATATATGTTTTGTCTGTATCACTGGTATGGTAGTGATCTAGTGGTTGCTGACGATGACTAGTGATGCCCTCCGGGGCATTTTTTCTTTGAAAATAGGTGGAATGTGGTACCCATATGTGAAACTTGGTATGGCATATAGCTGTGCATTGTATGCATAGGCACTGGTTGGGAACCTCTCGTGTAAGCATTGCTGAAAGAGACGCTTATGGAGGCATGGGTCTTCGATGAATTTGATCAAAGTGCAATGGTTGTAAGGTACGATACCATCTTGACATGAAAGCTTTTGTTGTAGTTCAATTTCAAGAGGATCGATGAAATATATGGGAAATGATGTCTCCCATAGAGACACCCAAGTATGCCCCTCTTTTGGAGAGGGGTAATTTAAGGTATTGCTTCCTTTTTGGAAAATACGTGTCGAAGTCAACGAAAAGGAAGCCTCAACCAAATGAGGGGTCGTCGACGTGAGGGGTTGGGGACCTGGATATGGTGGGTTTAACATATGCATGTTGGTGAGGGGTGACTGAAATCTGATGATGGGGATTCAGTGGCCCAAGGTCGCAATATACAAAGATTCTTGGCAGTAGTCATAGTCATTTATGATGGGGAAATACCTAGAGTTGGTAGGACTTCCAGGGTGGGCCTAAATTGGATATGAATGTCATGGCGCCTTGTGCATGTGGGTGTAATACTCTGACGAACGGTGTTCAGTGACTATTTCCAGGGGATAAAAATATGGATGAGAGGGTGGGGGGACATAGTGCACCATTCGTGGTCTTTGTACACTTACCAAAAGAATAAAATAATTGGCTTTGGTTTGTACAAAACAAAGAGACGGGTAACCAAAAACATGAAAGTGTTCACTCACTGATGTTGTGAGGAAGATTTTTGGCTGAGGGTCAGGGTCCCATTGGTTGGTCTCATGTGTGGGGTTGATGAAGCGGATGAAAAAGTATCACATATGGGATTATGCTGGTGGAGTATTGGTGGGCCAAATGCAAGGTGCGGACTGCGCTTTTGATATGCTTGTACAACCTTATCATCCGAGAAGGGGTTTTTAGCTGGTATGATAAACTTGACCTTATGCATGGTGGATGGATGGGCATGAGGTGCTTCCCGGACTAAAGTGGTATGGCCATGGCATCACTTTTTCTATGATATATGGTCTATTGTGGGTGGCGAGCACCATGGAGGGGAGGCTCTACCGACCAACGAGGATTTTTATCATGTGCAGGGTGAGGTAATAATAAACAAAGTTGGATATGAGGACCCTATGGTTGATTTCTGAAGGAAAAATTATGTCAATATGTGTAGATTTTACTGGGAATCTATCATGTTGGGGGTAGAATGATAACTACTCTGGAAATTTCAATAGATGGTGTTGTGGATGGTTTGTGAGCTTTTCCTGCAAAAACAACTACCTCAAGTGAAAGCATCTTCTTTGTCAAATATTATTGAAAGTCATGAGCTTTAAAAAAGAAGATGAGAGAGGGCATGCCTGTCAACATTGAAAAATTAATTTTTTGGGAGTGCGATTATGTGTAATTGCCTATATTCGTTATCGAGTGTTGATCACGATGCAGCATATGGTTTGGGGAATGGACCTTATGATCTCTTGTTATGGTCCTTCCAAGTTTTTTGGAATAGGAAATATATAGGTTAATATGGACCTAATTCAATTCATTTGTACTTTCTAAGTTTTTGAGAGGTCAGAGGCTTCTGCGTAGGAGTTCTTGTTGTTACAGTTAGCCTGATCACCATGGATTAGCAATATCATGCCCAGGTAACCTCCATGATGTCCTACACTTTAATTTTTTAGTTTGATGGTGTCAAGGTCCATACAGATTGGGTTTGTATGGATTTTGAGTGTTCTTTTCCCTAGATTTTGCAGGTGATCAGGGCAAACACACATCTTCTGTGTGCATTTTCTGGGGATAAGCACGTTAAAAACACTCTATTTCCCTTCTTTGGCACGCCTGTGGAAAATTCAGGCGCTTGTCTAAGGGATAGGCGCGCAAAGTTGAGGCAAAAAAATATTTGGATTTTGCCTATTTTTATGCTTTTTTTATTGCTGATGGGTACTTGTTTTGATGACAGGTTGTTGTTGAGGGAGCAGGATTGGCCCGAGCTCCATATTGCACTGGCTGCTGATGCTGGGGCCCGCCATCAGTTGGTATGATGGGGGCTCCTGAAGTTCACGGAGAACTAGCTTCTTCAGTCACAGGACCGATTACTACGCTACTTGATCCGACACTAGCGCATGAGACACAACATGTTTGTGCTACATGGGACGAACTTGGTCATCCGTCTTGAGACGGATGTCTATTTTGTGACTTGGTTAATACCTCATAGTGAGGCGCTGAGGTATCCACTCCCTTCTAGGAGAGTGGATCTGGAGAGGTTTCAGAGACGTCACTGTGGTGGGGCACCTCTTACAGAGGGGTGCATCAGCATTACATCCGTGACAGATTTAGCAGAGCGATGTGATCTAGCAGTGATTGTGAAAATTGTATGGTTTTCGGCTCTACATCGGGCATCATGCCCGCAGGTTAGAGTATTATGATGGTTGAGGGCTAGGGATTTCTTTGAATTTTCCCATTTTTTCTATGACGTGATGGTGACACAACTCAACGAGGTCCATAGTGGATCGAACTTGTTTGCATACGCCAATATTTTGTGTAGCATTGTGTACAAGAGGGTATTGTTGTTGAGGCTAGTGGTGGCGATGCCTCTTGGGGGGCCACAGGAGCCTCGGATGAGGTGGGCTCCGGTGATGCCGTGAGGCAGTGGTGGCATGGTGGGGCATTATTTGAACGTCGCGACAGAGGCCTAGTTCGAGGTGAACCCATAGATGTCCTTGCCATCCCCATATGCGGGGATGGAATTCTAGGGGATCCAGATATTGGTCTCCCTCCTGGTTATGCTTTGGGGCCAACAGGTATGTTTTCTATGTTTTCTGCATTTATATGAGTATGTATGTTCTTATGTGTTTTGCTAACACTGACATAGTTTTGGTTACTCTTGCAGATGTTGGCGAGGTGGGTCACCCCGTGGCTCAGTTGGCTGGCCACGATCCTCTATGAAAACCTAGGGATGGGCAGGGAGGAGGTCCTGCAGGAGGACCTGGTGGTGGTGCTTTCTGTTCAGGAGAGGGCAGCAGCTCGACTGTTGCCGAGGTTGTGGCCGATCTGGCTCATGCTGACACAGCGGTAGCACGTGTAGATATGGCAGAGACTCGTATCGCGGAACTGACTAATCGAGTGTTAGTTCTAGAGGATGCCTGGGGTCGAGTGGACCGCTTGAACCAGGGGATGCCTGCTCGGGGATTCATGGATGATCCTCGAGGAGGTCTAGTTGGAGACTGTGATGGCCCGCGAGAGGGATTATCAGCCTGTTTTATGTCGGGTGGCAGTCTCGGTGGTGACGGTAGCTCCAGTGGTGGCACCGGGAGCGGTTGTGGGTCTAGGTGCCCCTCCTAAAGGGGCATCGCTCTAGAGTATACTTTTACATGGGGAAAGCACCATGTGGATGCTTCCCCGATTTTTTACGACTTTTTGTATCTTTGAACTGGCCGTTGGGTCAGCAACACTATTTTTGTACTCAGACATATATATTGTCTATATATATATATATATATATATATATATATATATATATATGAGAGAGATATTTTTTGCGGCTCTACATGTTGTTTCACCTGTTTCAGTTTATGGATCATGTTATGCTGATGGATATTTATGTTTTTGTTTTTTATGGATGATGGATTATTCAAGATGCATTCGAGTTTAGAATATTGTTGGCTATGGGATTAGCTACTTGGTTTTGAATCCTTGGTACATGTGTAAATGTGATATAGTCAAATTGTCTGCTTAATATTTTTTGCACGCAAATATTTTCTAAACATATGTGTATCTCTTGTCTCAAATGTTTGGTTTAAATACGACACTACTAACTGGGAATCGAGGTATAAAAGCATATGGCATATACCTTGAAGGAGGGCATTGCACATAAGTCTGATGACGACGTCATATTCTGCCTGACTATTCGTTGCTCAGCTGATGCACACACAATTTGAGTAGAGTGGTGATCGGTTAGGGTGGTAGATTACCAAGGCAACTGTGGCTAAACTTTGAGACCATCTTGATGCTCCATCAGCAAATCCAAAATAGGGTTCAGGTTCGTGATCCATGGTGGCACTTTGAGGACTTTTAAATAAGTATTTTGGTAAAAAAAAATTGGTGGTTGGGGTTGTGTACGTTCACTCTAGGGAAGGGCCATATTGGCCCTTATGGGTAGAGCTTCTTGAGGTAAAGGCCGTTGATGGGGTTGCTAAGGCATGTCCCATCTAGTTTCGTCAAGATGTATGCCCCATGTTGGAGGCAATGTTTGATGATGTAGGGTCCTTTCCACAAATTTTTGAACTTTCCTAGCCCTAGGGGTTCTTTTTCAACATCATAACAGAGGAATAATTCTCCCTTGGTGAATGAGTGAGGGTTGATGTGGCGGTCAAATGATGCTTTTACCCTTTTCTTGTGGGCATTTTTGTGTTGCAGTGACTATCATCGAATTTCGTTGACAAGCTATAGTTGTAATAGGCATTGTTGTAGAGGCTGGGTATCATCAAGGAGTTCGATGGTAGCATGAAAATTTGGGATCTTGCGGAAATCAACGCATAAGCGCAAGGTACCTTGATTTTTTGCGACAATAATAGGGTGGAAATCCTGTGATGTGGGGGCGGCTGCAATCCTATTTTTGATATGTGATGATACAAATCGTATATGGTGGATCGTGTCATCGACATTTGGTGGGGGAAGAATCTTTATAATGGGATTTTGCATGAGCGCAAGGTTGGGTTTCCCTCTAGGATGGTCAATTTCCTATAGGTGGAAACTGTGTCTTTCGCAGAGGTGCCTGAATGGTTCCATTAGCAGACATACCTCTAGTGTGTGATTTTGGCCAGTGCAGATAGTGCATGGTATCACTGTGCCAATGAAGTAGATTGTATGGGAATCAACACTACTTGACGTCCCAGATGTGGACGCTTGGAAAGGATCCGTCGTAGAAGACGTTGTCTTCTGCTTCCATTTCCATGCTGTTGGCTTAGGTGTGTATAACCCTTTGGGGGAGTGTAGACTCGATTCTTCTCTTTCCACTCTTAGCTTAGGGAGGTGTACATATTTCATCATATGGTGAAAGTGTGAACAAATATGGAAATAGGTGCGCGTGATATTCTCTTGATTAGAGAGATTTTTCTGAGCGAGAGAAGAGACTATGCGAAAACTGTTTGCAAGGGGCTTCAATTCTCTGCACTGGTTGACTCAGTGGTCATTCAAGTCACATAGTCTGCATGTTATCGTCGGATTAGCCTGGGTGATGTTTGGTTGGTGTGTTGTCTTGGTTTCCCCCCCAAGCCCCTGTGGGGGAGGGGTTGTTGACCCAGCGGTGTACCTTTTATACCACTTACATAGGTTGTCCTCCCTCTTCTCTATGGTACGAATCATTTCGATGGTAGGAAGAAGTTGCAAGGCATAAGTGAAGTGTCCCTTGTAATGGTCGCCTTGACATATTAGGCAGAATATCCTTGATATAGGGGTTTCGTTGTACTCAGTTTGAGGTCTGGCGGGGAACCAGTGTCGTAACGCTGCTAAATTAGGACAAGTAGTGACCACATGATTGGGCATTTTACATAACGTGCCTGTTGGTCTTCTCTTTTGGGAGTGGTTGGGGGTAACTAGGGGTTCTTTGATTGGTCTCTTTTTGACTCACAAGAACATGATGGATCTGCTTGTCACATATTCTTGGGTTTTGGAGTTGTTTGTGGACTCTGCATCCATGTCATCTTCTTGGGAGAGTCAGACTATGGCTGAGCATAAGCTAGCAAGGGCTATCTAGAATCGGGGGATATAGTGACAATTCTCCAAAAGGTTATTGTCGGTGCATAACGGACATGTGAATTGTGCTGCCCGAAATCCAATGTAGTAAACCCGTTCTATAGGATACCATCTGTGGATGAGTTCTAGCGATGCACACTCTTCAAGGAAGTGACCACATTCATTGCATAGTGTGCAAATTATAACATGCAGGGGCATGACTAGGGGTCTTTATGGTGCTCTTCATTGTTCCTTTAGGTATGGGATGGTACAAGGTTCATTTATGCATGCCTGGGTGTAGGGATCCTCTTGATAGGATCGCTCAATGCCGTTTAAAGCATTTCTATATCACGGGATCTCTGGGAAATGATGGGTATAATGCCTGTAGTTGTTGTAGAGAGTGCACACGTGATTGGTACATAGTGCTTTTCCTTTAGCTTTGGTGGTAGGTTCCTTTTTACGGGAACGTAGCGTCACGATGTATGTCTCAGAGCCAAGGAGTGGTTTTAATTCATCCAGCTCCGGACAGATATGGGTACGGTGATCTATTACGTCGCATATGGTGCAGACTCATTATTCGCGCTATATGGCGGGGGTCACCGTATTATTTCCTCTCTTCTCAGTTTTCTTAGCCATGATCACCGGTTTTGCAATGGGAATTTTCTTTGCAGGGGTGGTTTCGACCATTTCTTGGATGGGTGGGGCCTCCTCAGGACTGACGGGCTTCAATCCTGTGACAGTGATGTGGGTGGATCCTATTCCTGCAAGGGGAGAAAGGTACCAAACTGGTATTTCCAATGATATGTTTGGTAATAGCAATGTTTCCAAAACCTTCTGGGAGATGAAACTAGCTGGGGGGTAGAGGAAAGGGATTCGGGAGGCAGTATAGGCTAGAGAGGCTGTCATGGCTGATGACTCGGTGCCATTATTACTTGTTTCCATGTCCTAAAAAGCTTCGGCACTTGATGCGGACATCATGCACATCAGAGCCCCTATGATATCAGGAGATGACTCAGGGATTATGGGAGGATCTCCTACGAATGACCCTAGAACGGATGATGGTTTGAATTGGATGGGGCCATATTTTTGGTACCGTGAGAGAGCATCTGAGGATTTATCTACATAGGGTAGAATTACGTCGGTGTTTTTTAGGGGTCACTTCTCTCTATGCGTCAATTGGTCTATAGTAATGATGTGGTCCTCGTGGGGGAACATCATGATGTAGAAGACGGAGGAGGCTATGGCAGACATGGCATACATATAACTCCACCCAATGATTATATTGTTGTCCAAGTGAGTGTCCAAGACTTCAATGTCTATGTGGACCATATTTCTGGCTAAGCATACTGGGATGTTTTGGTAGAGGCCGACGGGGGTTGATGGATGACTGTCGTATGCTCTAAGCGTGATGACTGAGGGTTTTATTTGGGGAGAACCTAACTTCTGCCAAAACATTTTGAACATGATACATGTGGATGCACCCTCATCTATGACACATCGGTGAATTGTGATATTCTGGACCAACATTGGTATCTTGAAGGCGACCACGGAATGAAGCCTAGGGGTGGCTTTTTCTAAGTCAAAATCCATTAGGCATGTATCAGCGGGGTCGATAAAGCCTAACATGGAAAGTAGGGCTTTCCGTTGTTTTTGGCATGAATGCAATAATTCCAAAACTGACATAGCAACAGGAGGTTGTGCTAAATTTTCCATCATACTATACCTATGGGCCACTTTGGAGTAGTTTCCTTCTCACCTATTGGGTCCCTTAGCCATTTTTGGAAATGGTTCTATAATGTAATATTCCCAAATTGGGAATGCAGCAATACAATGCACTAAAAATGCAGTCTTCATAAATATATGAAATAACAATTAAATGCAGCCCATGGATCCATTCATTTATAAATTATAATATCCAAATACAAAAGGAGATCTGAAACAAATCATGGTAGCTTCGTTAAACAACCCTCCCAAGCCATAATAGCCCAAAAGTCATGAAAAAATAGGGGCTGCAACTACGAATAAAGCTGGAAAACCTTAAAAACATTATTTTATTACTCCTACAATAGTATTAGATTGTACATCATATCTAGAGCTGCTATGTGCATGAAAATTTATATCCATATCAGATTCATGCACTATACAGGCTCCTCTAATGAACCCCCTTGGGGTTTTCAGCAAAACACCAAGCACAAAGTGTATATCTGAGGTCTAAGACTCCAGATCTACTGAAAATTACAGATCTAGAAAGTGGATATGATCTGATATGAAAAATAAAGGGATCTCCTGCAACATATCTTTGAAGTGGAAGGAAAATCCCCAACACTCAAAAAATCAGCTCTCCAAATGGTGTGCTGAACCACCCTACAAATGCTCCTTCAGAAATTACGTAGATTTTGATATATTATGTGCTGTAGGGATCAAAATGTAGTTGGATTAATGAAAATATCTGAAAATAAGGCTCAATGCCTTCAATATTGTCCTCCCAATGGAGTAGAAACCTTCTCCACTGAAAATGAGCACTGAAATGGCCTAGATCTGGAGATCTAGTTTCAACTTGCTGCAGCTTACTGAAACAAGAAAACCCTTAACAGGATTTTCACTGTCAAAGAAAGGTGAAGCTTGGCCTTAAGCCAGATAGTGGACAATATGGTGCAAGACTCCTCCAAGAGCTCCTCAATGGAAGAGGTGGGATTCCCGATCAGGAACACCCAATGCTAAACAACATTCAATCTCAGCTAAACAACAAGAGAAAGTTATATGTCTAAACAGACCACATATTTAGGAAATCATCATCATAAGCTAACCCCATATGGCTTCCATCCTCTTCCTTATAAAAAATGTGAGCCTTCTCACCCTGGGTCCCACTCATTAGGGTTTCCATCATCACACAATCAATCTCCCTCCAAAACTGCATTGTCCCAGCATCAATGTCACTCCTCCATAATAGCGATATCTGATTTGGTCATGCTTGAATTGATATCCATGAAATTTCTTCTTCCACACTCAAGGTGGCTTTAATCTAACTATCTAAACTGATCCATATTCACATTGAAGGTTGTCTTTATTAATGTTCCACTCCCTCCATTCTAGCTCTGTTGACTTTCTCAAACTTGACTTTGTCCACATGAATTAGCCCTTGTTCATGCATGAAGGTGATTTATCTAGCTATGAATATGATCCCTTTTCACATTAAGAGGGATTTTATTGCTGCTAAAAATATTTATGGGCCTCCCTACCCATTTTTTCATCTGACTATATGTTAAGAGAAAAATTAATATTCCAATTAACTGCATGCTAATTTAGGAATATTACATATAGGCATATTTGAAATGGTCAAAGGTGCATTCGGTGCACTGGTACTTGCCCCAGATGTATTGGTGTCTCGTGGGGTGTCGTAATTGAGATTTTGTGTTTGGAACAACATCTCTTCACTAGTCATGTAGATTTCATGGCCTCTTTTCTAGGAGTCATTTGTATTTTGTTGTTGAGTGCTTACCATTCCTTGATGGGGAAAAGGTTCTTGCATCACAGTTGGTTGCTGGGAAGATCCTCGTTGTCCTTGGTTAATATGTAGCTTCTTTAGCTCAGGGATATCGGGATAGTGGTGAGTATAGTGGTTGTACTCACCACATATTGAACAAGAATGGTTTTTTCAAAGAGGTGGCCTTTTTCTCTGCCGTTGGGAATTTCTTGACTCCTGGTTCTAATTCTGATTGGATTTGCCTCTAGCCTGGGATCACGGTGGGCATTGCTGGTTGTTGCCCCCTTTTCCAGGGTTCCCTTTTGGCTTGTTTTTTTACTTTTTCTTCACTATGTTAGGAGGTTAGTTTTCCTGTTTGTATTGGTGTGGTTGGTTTTGGGACAGTTGCTCAAATTTCACCTATGCATTGGTCTGCATAGGCAGGTCTTGTGCTGGGGACTGAGCATAATGAAGTCCCTGGTTTGCACCTAGCTGTTGGAGTGTACCTCTTTCGTCAGTGTTTCTTTCTGCGTACTGGGTCCCCTGAGTCGGAGGATAAGGTCCTCCCTGGTGATACACTGGCGCCCTATTGGTCAAATTTTGCTAAGGCATATGATGACTTTGAAAACCAGGTTGAGGTATGTTCTGGTTAGAGCTGTACATGTAACCGGGGTTTTGACTACTGCTGCCTAGGTATCCTTGGGTCAATGACCCAATTAGTCCATCTACAGAGTTCGACATGCCTAGAAATTCTTAATAAGTTTACAGGCGTGAGGCATTAGGTAGAATGTTGTAGATGTATCCTGACTGTGTATAAATTAGCTCCATCTACTGGGCTTTTCTAATGGCGTCCTCTTCGGATGTGGGCCTTTGTTGCATCACATCCCTTGAAATATCCGCCCTGAGAGTTTTCAAGAACAAACCTAAAAGAACCCGATCGTCGAGTTTAGCTTTACATAAACTACAATGCTGCCTCCATTCATGGAGATGGTCTAAGATATGGACGATATGGGTTTGTCTAAAATGTCTCAGTAGTTCCATTCCACAATCATGGTGAATGGGTAATTGAAAATATGTTCGTAATGTGGTGGCGAGGGCACCAAAGGTTCCATGTGAAGCTGAGGGTTTCTCCACATACCACTTCCCGGCTACTCCAGTCAGAGTGCATTGAAATAGTATCAATCAAATAGTGTTGTCAATGATACTGTTCGATGAGAACCACAAGTGGAAGGTCATTATATGATTACCTAGGTCTTCTGCTTGTTTCCCTTCGAACTTTGGAATATCCAAAGGGAGCTTCATGGGCATGGGAGGCCATGTAGGGTTCTGTGCGATGGGATAATTTGTTAGCTTGGTTAAATCAAGAAAATTCAATGAATCTAAGAAAGGTGACTAGGAGGTTGACGCCATTGCAATGTGCGAAAACAAAAAGTTCTGGTTAGGAAGAGGGTTGGTCTGTGACATACCTTGTTGTGTATTCTGCTGGCTTCCTGAATGGGACACACTGCTCTACCCCCTATGGGTCGAGGGAGCATTGGTCTGTGGTGTGGTGTTGGGAGACCGACTAGCATTCTCAACTAAGGATGCCCCAATAAAGGATGAACCAATAATGGTGGCATCATTTTGCCTTTCACACATAAACGAAGAAAGACGTGGAACCCCACCCGGTAATGGGGTGAGGTCCAAAAGATGCGTAGATCGAGGGGGTCTCATTGGGTCGATTCTAGTGTCGACTAGGTTTGGTTTTGGAAAAAATTGAGAGAATAGAGTCTATGATCAAAGAAAAATTCGTGTCACATACATAAAACAAAGCGAAAAATAAAATGAATTTCCCTTTAAATTAATCTATGTGATCAAGCAATCAAAAAAGTGGTTTTTTTTTTTTTGCGTATGATAATAAAAATCCTATAAGACCTATTCATCCTCGCACACAAAAATGTAGCTAGGCGTTGAGAAGATATCTTGCAAGTGCTGGCACAACATCCCGTAAGAGCTGGTGACGCTCCCAGTGAGCCGAAGAAAATCCACCAAGGTAAGGGTAGAGGGTCTAGCGCTTGCCTACACTGTCACCTATAGGGAAATGATGCCCTAGATTTGGTCACTAAGTACCACCATCCCACGTGAGCATTTGAGTTTTGGGTTTCTTGGTAAGTCAACTAATAGTACCGAGTATCAGCCAAGTCAGGTAGCCCTCACTGATACCCGCCCCCACTTCGCTAAGCCTAACCCCCTCTGAAATGGGTCTCTGCCACGCTTGGTTTTTCTTTTCTATGGGCTGATAGGTGGATTTGAAGCTCCCTAAAAAATCAACTTCTATGTTTCAAGATGAAGAATGATCAAGGTGGCTTATTGGATGCCTACCCCCTTGATCCTAACTTACGCTATAAATTCCTTTGTGGCCCCTGTGGGGAGAATTTAGTGAGTTTGGTTAAGTTAGTCTTAGGTGTATTTGCTTCACTTAGTGAGTGAAGGTGTGTGAGCACAAAGTGGAAGAGCACATAGTTTTAACATGTGGATATTCGATGATCCTTTTCAAAACCGCCTATTTAAACTATGTTGTAGTTGTTCTTGGCTCAAAAGAAAAACATGTGCGGATATGGGTTGCTTTCTATTTTTCCTAATTAATCAATGTGATCAACAATAGGGAGATGGCGAGTTGTGAATAGGGAACATTCATATGCTTACCTAGGATCACTGGAGGGTGCAAAGGTATTAGAGATTACTTTCTCTTCTATAAACAATTCAATCCTAGTCCCGACAATTCTAGTGCAAAAATTGAACTAAACTAAAAATTTTACACTAGAAAAAATAAACTAGCTACGCATGCGTGGTCTTGGGCCACTTACTTTGGCTAGTTATCTAGGTGTTTTGGTACCAAAATTTGCAAAACATATTTTTTTTTGGAATGCAAGTTATTTTTCCCCCTTACTTACACTATGTGTGAACTTTGCAAAAATCAACTTGAAATAAAACTAACTAAGCCTACAAAAAATAGCTAAGAGTGAGCTTTAGCAAGCTATGGGGTACCACAACCAGTGCTGGCAGGTGTACTAGGGGCTGCTAAGCACTTTACAAGCAAGAAAAGATAGAATTAAGGGAGAATTTTCTCTTTCTTTCTTTTGTGCGCAAAAGGATGAAATAGGCATGATGTCTGCATGCTGGTCAGCTATAAACGCACGCCTTGGGCGCGTCTATGGGAAGAAAAAACACGCATATTCCTGCAAGTAAATTTTTGAGTTTTTATTCTTTAGTCTGTCACTTGGGATGACTTAGGGACTATAAGATAAATCAAGTGAAATTCATCTCCGCTCCATAGCATAGACAAAGTCTCTGAAAAAAAGTCACAACCACATAAAATTTGTAATAAACGTTAATGGAGTTGCCAATCCTGTTGGAGTGTGTTTGGTGCACGTATGTATGAAATCACACCAACTTAAGGGGTGTGGTCTACCCACTTAAGTTATTGGTAATAGGAAAAAAATAACTCTAGTCAAGAAAGTTAGTGGAACAAGCTAGAATCACAAGCATACTAGATACAGAAATAACATGCATATATAAACTAAAATTAAATAAAAAATGAAACAAATAAACACGAGCTCTGAAAAGAGTCAAACAAAAACAATAATATGAATGGTGGCTCTTGGCCCCTCTTATTGAGTGTTGGTAGGAATAAGAGTGAAACTTTACCCTCTTGCCAAAGGGCCCCTAGAACATGGTTTCTAAGTCCCAATGCAAGGATGCTTTTATCCCAAGATCACCTTGGTGCAGTCTCCCTCTCTCTCTATTGCTGGTTGACTCAACTTGTTGGATGGCCAAAAATCGATTCCCCTCTATCTTCAGCTCCAGATCACGTGCTACTATTATTGCTTGGGCATTTCTGGCCAGCATAACAATGTCTTCACACATTCTTCATCTCATGGTGGCCTTATATAGGAGATTTCAAATCCTCCTTCCCTCTCTTGGTACATTGTCGATGCTGACCTAAGAGAGGGGTATGATTCCATTGTGTGCTCCAAATATGCCATTATGTGCTCACTTGATATCTAAGGATGCGTTGGTGACTGTCCTGATCTGGATTTATGGAGGAATGCAACAGAATAAACATATAACTATAAATACAGAGATGCAGCGGAAATAACACTTCATTTCTTTAATATCAAAGAACTGAAATTTTCTTACAAATAGAATAGAAATAAAACTAGCTAGGGCACTGGTAGCTATCTCTGAGAAGAGATGTGGCGGCTACAAGCCTCTGAAATGAGTTACAATGAGGTTCTAGGGCCTATTTATTATTGAGAAACAATGGGGAACCCTAAACATCCAAAAACCTAACCCTAGGAGATGAAGTGCCGAAACTATGGGCCCCGTTTGGGTAAATTGGTGTTTCAACTTCCCAGGGACGTAACTTTGGCATACTATCTCCGTTTGATGCACATGATACATCATTAGAAAGCTCTGTCCGAGGACTACAACTTCAAAATAATAATTGATGCAGGCGCAATGCCCAAAAAACGTCATTTAGGGCCTCAAAACGACTCCGGAAGTTCAGGACCCGAAAAACTGCTAAAAATAGTAAGTTATGCTGAAACTGAAAAACTGAAAGAGACAATCGTGGGGGCCCAAGTGGAATAGGTGGGTGGCCACCAATATCCACCTGGATCATTCCTCCCCCCTTAGGAAGCAATGGTCCCCATTGCGTTAAGTTCCTCCATGAGATGAGGAAATTTTTGCTGAAGTTGGTCCCTGGTGAACCACTTTCCTTGGTGCAGGAGTTGGCCAGCTTTGACAACCCGATACAGTTGGATCTTCTGTTGGCGAGTGTTCTTGATTTGCATGTCCATGATACAATCTGTGGTGGCCTGTTCCATGCAGTCTGGGTTTAAATCTGTTGGTGCGAGTTGTTCTGCAATGTCTGAGGTGTCGAGTAGAGGTGGGAAGTAGGGACGAAGGCGATCCACATTGAAGACTGGGTGCAGACCAAGGAATGGAGGAACACTAAGCTCGAAGGAATTGTCCCCTACAGCCTTGGTGATGGTTTTTGGCCTATATCGGAGCGGGTGAAGCTTGCGGTGGGGTCCAGTGAGGCGCTCCTTCTGCAAATGTAGCCATACTTTGTTGCCCACCTGGAAGTTGTGTGGCACCCGGTGTTGATCATGGCGCTGCTTGTACTTCGCATTGGCTCTGTCTAATATATCATGAACCTGTTGGCGGATGTGTTGAATGCGCTCGATGAAGCTACTTTCTTTGTAAACTTCAGACTGGACATGAGATGAATCGACCTGAGCAGCTGCAAATGGCATGGCTACGTCAATGGGACATAGTGGATGGAATCCCAAGCCCACCTAAAAGGGGCTATGGCCAATTGAACTGTGGAGAGCCCTATTATAGCTATGTTGTACATAGGGGAGGCTCTCGTCCCAAGTGCGTGGATGCTTTGAATTGTACATGAGCAGAATGTGTACAGTCATTCTGTTGACGACATCTGTCTGGCCATCTGTTTGGGGATGGAAAGTTGTGGACTTGGCGAGCTTTGTGTCCAAAATTGACCAGAGGCTGGACCAAAATGTGCTGAGGAACCTTCTATCTCGATTTGATATGATAGACTGTGGGATCCCAAAGTGCACCCACACTCGTTCAAAGAAGAGTTTAGCAGTGGCTTCTGTTGTGATATTCTTCTTACAGGCCGCCATAATGGCCATCTTTGAGAATCTGTTAGCGACCATGAAAACACAGTCATTTCCATTCTTAGTAGAAGGCAGGCCCGACATGTAATCCATGGAGATGGATTCCCAAGGTCGACTAGGGGTAGGTAGTGGAGTATATAGGCCTTGCTTCTTGATGGTCGGTTTGGCAATGGCACAAGCAGTGCAGGATCTGATGTGCTTCTTGACATCCTTTCAAAGGTTCGACCAATAGAAATACTTCTGTAGTATTGCTACTGTTTTCTCGACCCCGAAATGCCCAGCGACTCGACTGTAGTGTGCTTCCCATATCATCTTGGAACGCTCGCTTGAAGGAACACAAAGGTGTCCCAGGTGACATAAAAGTGCATCTTGGAGGTGAAAATTTGGAACTTGCATACCCCCCAAGAGTGCCTTGTAAGTGTGGCCGAATTCTGGGTCACTCTCATAGAGAAGCGGCCAATCAGAAGTCTCGTGCCCACAAGAGTTGAGCACCGTGGTGAGCGCCACGATCGGTGGTCGGCTGAGGCAGTCTGCAACATTATTGGTGCTACCCTTCTTGTACTTGATGTTCAAATGAAACTGTTGCAGATATGTGGACCACTTCCGATGGCGATCATTCTGCAACTTCCCTTGTGTCTGTATGAACTGCAGGGGCCGGTGGTCTGTGTGGATGATTGTTTCCTTCCTCAAAATGTAATGCTTCCATTGTCGACAGGCTTGCACAATGGAATACATTTCTTTTTCATAGGTGGGATACTTGCGAACTGTCTCAGACAATGTCTCACTGTGATATGCCACTGGATGTCCCTGTTGAGTAAGAACTGCCCCAATAGCATAGTCAGAGGCATCTTTCTCGATCTCAAATGGCTGCTGCAAGTCTGGTAAGGTGAGCACTGGGGCAGAACAGAGGCGATTTTTCAATTCTTTGAACGCCTTCTGTTGAGGTTCCGACCAAAAGAATTTTGCTCTCGCTCCTCCTTTGGTGACTTGACTCAAGGGCCAAGTGATATGAGAGAATCCCAACACGAATTTACGGTAGAAATTAGCAAGACCCAGAAAGCTGCGAAGCTCTGTTATAGTGGTTGGGGCTGGCCAATCCCGAATGACTTGGATCTTGGCTGGATCCACATGCACCCCCCTTTCATCAATAATGTATCCCAGATATTGAACCCGGGTCATGCCAAACGTGCACTTCTCCAAATTGGCACACAACTTGTGTTGCCGCAGTGTTTGGAGGACTTGTCGGATGTGATGAAGGTGCTCTTCCCAAGTCTTGCTGAAGATCAGAATGTCATCCAAGTACACCACTACGAATGAGTTGGTGAATGGCCGCAAGATGTCGTCCATCATCCTCATGAAGTTTGCGGGAGCATTCGTCAACCCGAAAGGCATGACCAGCCATTCAAAAAGGCCTTCCTTAGCTTTGAAGGCAGTCTTCCACACATCAGAGGGTTCAATTGGTACCGGGTGATACCCAGACTTCAGGTCGATCTTACTGAAATATTTTGCACCTTGGAGTTGGTCCAGAAGGTCATCAATCCGTGGGATTGGGTACCTATTCCGGACAGTAATCTTGTTCAGTGCCCGATAGTCAATACAGAGTCTCCACGTCCCATCCTTTTTCCGTACCAACACGATCGGGCTCCCACATGGTGATGAACTTGGTCTGATGTGACCTTTCTGCAACAGCTCCTGAATCTGCCTCTTGATTTCATCATTTTCCAGAACAGAGCGTCGATAGATCGGTCCATTGGGTAGCGGCGCACCTGGGGTCAGATCAATTGGGTGCTTGACCTGGCAGTGCAGAGGAACCCTTGTGGGTGAGGTGAAGATGTCCCCGTACTCCTCCACGACCTTATCCATTTGTTACACAGTAGAGGAGCCCCGTCCGGGAGGTCGGGCCGCGCCTTTCTTGCCTTGGGGCGGGATCACTGTGAAATGAATTTCCAAGCCCAGAAATGAGCTTACCACATTGTTTTGCAGTAACCAAAGAGATAGCGGCAGGAGGTGGTACCTCTGGTATCCTGTACAACTTATTTCCCCAAGTAACAATAACAGCACGAGGTCGAGACTCATACACAGCATGACGCTTCCACAAGTATGGTTGTCCTAATAATACATCAGAAACATCAATAGGAGCAACGTCACATAATACCTCATCCGTGAAGGGCTTGATGCTATAGGGAAGGTGGCATTGCTGGCTGACGCGGAGATCTCGTCCTTGGTGAAGCCACCCGATGGTGTATGGATGTGGGTGAGCTGTGGTCGGCAAGCCCAACCGCTTCACGGTGTCTGCTGAAATGAGGTTCTTTTGGCTCCCATTGTCGACAATGAACTGTACAGGGGAGCCCTTTACCCACATCTGGGAGTGGAAGAGACGTTCCTCCTCCTCTGTATCTTCCGGTTCCTCCTTTTGGACCTTTGTAGTGGCAACAGTGGCGTTGGGCTCCGCATCAATAATCTGTTTCCCTTTTTCATTCCCCTTTTCAGGTTCTGATTCGGAGTCAGAGCATGCATCTGACTCAGAAGCCCTCATCTCGGCCACTAGCGACTGCTTGGCCCGACACTCACTTATGTTGTGAGTGGAGCTCTTATGGAACTCACACCACTTTCCCGTGTCCTTCTTTGGCTTTGCGGTGCTGTTCTTTTCTTGTGGCTTCGACGGGTTGTCTTTAGCCGCCATGCCTTGGCTCTGTCCTTTGTTCTGCGGTTTGGAAGCACCTTTCCCTTGCTTTTGATTCGCAGATCCAAAGTCTCGCTTCTTCTGTTTGAATTTCTGCTCAATCTTGGCAGCATACCGGTATGCCGTACCAGGCGAGGAGATGTCGAGGAACTCCATTTCCTCCTGAATGTATCTGTGCAGACAGCTGCGATACTTTAGCACCAAATGTTTCTCTGAATCTTTGATACCCAACTTTGTGCGCAGTGTATGGAACAGATTCGTCAGCTCGTGCACATCTTGATCCCTTTGTTGTCGCAGCGTGGTCCATTGTATGTACTTGTCCTCATAGCTCCCCACGGGATAGTACTGTTCCTTGACAGCGTCTCGGAAAGAATTCCAAGTTGGTACTGCCGAGAACAGAGAGGGTTCTGTCTGGTCCTTGTTCTCACAGTAGGTTTCCCACCAGTCCTTAACATGGGGGGTAGCTTTGAGGAGTGCAAAAATAATCTTCTCCCGGTCTGAAAAGTCATGAACCGAGAAATATCCTTCTAACAGATTCAACCATCTATCTATGGCATCTACGTCTATTTGACCCTCAAATATGGGAATGTCAAAATTTACTTGTACCTTAAAAGGAGTCGTGCCTCCAGAGTGGCTGCTGGATGCAGATGCGCCGCCGATGGGTAGCCGTTGAAGGATCTGAGAAAATTTATCCATCATCACGTTCCTTTGTCTTTCGAGGGCCTCCTCGAGCAATATTTTGATAGGATCTCCTGCTCCCTCATCTTTCTTTTCGTCCCCCATGGGCGTCCGTCGAGCTTTGCGAGGCTGATCTTGCAAAGGTTCCACCAGATCGAGCCCTAGCTCCTTATACCCCGACCTCGTTGGGGACATGCAAAGAAGGATCGAGAAAAAGAAGACTGCTCTGATACCACTGATCCGGATTTATGCAGGAACACAATAGAATAAACATATAACCATAAATACAAAGATGCAGTGGAAATAACACTTCATTTCATTAATATCAAAGAACTGAAATTTGCTTACAGACAGAATGGAAATAAAACTAGCTAGGGCGCTGGTAGCTATCTTTGAGAAGAGATGTGGCGGCTACAGGCCTCTGAACTGAGTTACAATGAGGCTCGAGGGCCTATTTATTATTGAGAAACAATGGAGAACCCTAAACATCCAAAAAACCTAACCCTAGGAGATGAAGCGCCAAAACTATGGGCCCCGTTTGGGTAAATTGGTGTTTCAACTTCCCAGGGACGTAACTTTGGCATACTATCTCCGTTTGATGCACATGATACATCATTAGAAATCTATGTCCGAGGAAAAAAACTTCAAAATGATATTTTTTGGAGGCGCGATGCCCAAAAAAATGTCGTTTAGGCCCTCAAAACGGCTCCGGAAGTTCAGGACCTGAAAAACTGCTAAAAATAGTAAGTTATGCCGAAACTGAAAAACTGAAAGAGACAATGGTGGGGGCCCAAGTGGATTAGGTGGGTGGCCACCAATATCCACCTGGATCATGTCCTTAGGCGGCTTCAAGTAAGGAATCACTTGTCATATGCTTTGTGTGGTCCCAGAAAGTGGCATTTCGCCACTCCTAGGATTGCACACATTTCAGGCCATAAGGCGCGCAAAGCCGCTCTTCATGAAGGATAATGCATGCAAAATATTTTAGGATTTTATTTTTCCTCAGACCTTAGATATTTTTAAATACTTTCTAGATTTTTTAATGTCTTCCATCCCTCTAAATCCTTCTTCTTGACATTAAATAATTTCTTCTTCTACTTGTACGATTTTCTAGTGTTAACAATTACTATTCCCTAGAATAATAGTAGTTCATTTTGTTTACTTTTCTCATTGTACATAACATTGTAGAGTTTCAATTGGATTGGATGTTTTTCCAGCAAAGTTGAAGCCCAGAGAGAAGGCCCTAAGCTTTGAAAGATAAAATATCATAAGTATGAATAATGCAAAGCTCAGAAAACAGTTCCAAGGAAAAAACACAGTCAAAATTCAAGGCCATGATCTTAAAGTTCTTGTCATTTCACCAAGAAATTCCATCCCCATGTGGAGCCACTGTTAGGGTCCTATAATAATAGGATACATAATTTTGAATTTACTTTGATTAGTCTTGTAATATGTACATACTTTTTTTTTCTGCAATTTTTTTTTCCTATATTATAAAAATAAAAACTGTAAAGAGGGTAAAATTCCTAAAAGAAAAATCAAAGGACTTAAAAGAAAAAAGATCAAAAAAGAATAAGAAAGGAACCCCAAAAAAAAAGAGAGAGGTAAAAACAGATTATGAAAGTGATGCAAATTAAAATGCCACTACTTTTTACTTCACTTTGCAAAACTAATATTGTGTGCAACTTGTCAAAAATACCACAATCCATGAAAGTAAAACTACTTAATCTTGACCTTTCATGCTTTAAATTTCATGTCAATAGTTAGAGAATAAAGATCTAGCCAAAATTTTTAATCTTGGCAGATTAGTAGTTATGTAGAGAATAATAAGGAGCTCAACAGTTCAATCTGAGCCCTTGGAAGGAAGAAATAAGGGTAAGAATTAGTTAGTCTGGTGTTTAAAAAAAAATGAATAAGGGTCTGCAAGCTCAAATGCACCCACAGAAATGAAGAAAAAATGTTAGGGTAGTAGATGGGTAGGCAGAAATAGTTTTCAAAAGGCATGGATAGCAGAAAATTGTTCGTTTCATTTACTAACTTCCTTCAAATCATTTCCCTTGTAAAAATACCCCTTCCCCTTAATTTTTACTCTTTCCCCTTATTTCACTCATTTCCCCCTTACAAAAACCCCTTTTCCTAAGTTTAAAACACACTTTGTCTTTGGAAAAGTAAAAACCTCTTTACTAAACCCCCTTTTCATTCCAAAAACACTAGAGACCCATAAAAATACTTTATCCTAAGTCTAAATGTTTAAATCTCTATGTCGGGACCCATTGTGTAAATATTCATTCCTGATATAAGTTTTACGCTAAACATAGTGTATTTAATCCCCCCCCCCTCCCCAATTCATTTTATATTTCATTTAATTTTATATATTAAATCCCTTGTATACCTTTTAAAATCAGTATTTATATTAATTCCTTTATATGTATATTCCCAACCCATTATTTTATATAATCTATGGTTTAATATTTTCCACTTGTGATATATCCTAGGCCCACCTATTATAAACCCCACCTATCATAATAGTCCCGACCCCATGTATATTAAACCAAAGCTTTTATATATAATATAACTCCAACGCACAACTTAAAGTACTGGGCCCCATGCCTATCCAATCCTGATGACTCCATCGCATCTTCCCATCTGTTAGATCATCACTGACCAGATCTAACGACCAGCAAGCATTGTCGCACATCCGATAGCACAATCGTTAACTTACCCCAGACCTTTTGATATCCGTGGTTTTCGAAGCTCCACTCCTAGTTACATGGCCAAATTCCATTCGATCGCATCGATCCAAAAATACCACCAACAATCTTTAGCTCATGTGAATACCGCTCAAGGGTTTCTCCTAACCGTTATCCAAACCACCATGTCAATTTGAAATAACCTACGGTTTATGTTAATCACTACTGATTAAAAAATTCATATAGCCACTCTTTGTTAGCCCTTTTACCATGTTCTATTACATTTTTGCACTGAAAGAGTATTGCGGACCATTTTTCAAGCAAAGATCATGCTGCCGACCTCATTTTAAGCCCAATTCAACTAGCATTCAACCATTTGCTGCCAAGATACACTGCAGAAGTAATCCAAAGAACTATTAAAGACCAACAGAGCCTGAGAAAGCCTTCTGCTACTTAAGAAACCCTTCTGCGAAACAAAATCTTCATTTTTCCCAGGTATTCTTTAGTGCCTAGGCCTATTCCTAAAGCAATAAAGAAAGTAATCAGTAATTGAATTAAAATAGAAGTATTTGCAAAATTGAAGAAAACATTCTTGCCTTTCAAACCTTTCATACACACACAAGGCTTCCTTTTGCAAAAATTTGAGGTCCCAAGATTATTTTTGGTCATAGAGAATACAGTTTTATCAATTAAATCAAGTAGAAACCTTTGCAGACCTAAAAAAAATACTTTTATCTTCTTAAATCCTCTTTCTGCAAACCCTGGACTTATTTTACAAAATTCTGAGGTACTGAAATTGTTTTTAATCACAGAGAGTACAAATTGAACAAGTCTAAACCTCTGCAGACTATAGATAAACCCCTGCTTCATCCAAATCATTCTGTAGAGTGTTATAATCTACCAGAGGTGCTCCCAAAGGCCTAAAACCATTTCTTGAGTTAAAATAGTAATCAATTGAATAATTTTAACAAAAGAATGGCTTCCAAAAGCATTGTATCTATCAATCCTCTACAACCCCTAGTTGTAGATGTAGAACACACTCCCCTAGCTGACAACTATTTTAAGATTAATGACATGGTCACTGAATTTAACCTTCTTGAGCTCCACTGTTGGAGCCATGAAAAATCCATAGACCAAGCAGATGAGGTTTTCATTTGGGAATCTAATTTTCCAAAGTATGTATTCCCACAAACGTTTTAGTGCCCAAAAGTGACCAGTCTTTGTAAATATTGATATTTCCGTCACCAAAGAGCCATAATAAACCCTGAAAAGGAAAATTTGTTTACTATTATAGCTGAGTCAATTAATCAAATGCTTAAGATCCAATCTAGGCTAGATGAAACCCCTTTGTCCATTGAGGCTCTTACACACTTGTATCTGAATCTAGACTTCCCCAAGAGGTTCTAGATATTCCAAAATTTCATGCCTTCATCTATAGAAAATCCCAAGATAAATCCTCCTTACCCATCTACAAAGTTTTCTGAAAGAACCTGAAATATCATTAGCATGTTGTCTTTTATCATTGGTTATTTCACATATGAGCATGTTTATGTTGCAGTACTAGGTTTTTTGTTTACTTTCACACCCGGTCAGCCTCCTGCTACCATTTTCAATTTTTCCCAATACCTTGCTAATAATATTCATGAACAGTTGCTCAAAATTCTTGAAGAAGGTATTTTCAAATATTCCTCAGTCCTTTTCCATATGTTTTTGTAATTTCATTCAGAGAAATTTTCCATCAACCTTCAAATTCTTGATGTTGAAGGAAACCCTAAGTCACTCATATTTTGGACTACTTTAATAAGAAAAGACTCCACACAATCCACCTATATATATTTTATTGATTCCTTTTATTCATCCTATGGTCAATTTTCTGAATAGCAGCATGCAACCCATAAGCAGTGAGGAGATTAAAAAGGTCTTGCAGTTGTCAAAGCATAATAGAATAGGAGATTGGTACTTGTACCAAAAACATAAAGAAATAAGGGTATATGGATAAAATATTATTCCATATAAACTACCCAAATACCTCCCAATGAGGTTATTTTCCCTTGAGTGTATAAGAAATATTCTTAATTCTGATTCAATCAATTTCTTAGAAGCTAAGAAGAAGACACAATTTAAAATAAAGAATCAGGTTTTCCCTTTCATTTGTAATAACAGAGATGCAGGTCCAGAGGATGAAAAGTATTTTCAGGAGCTTAAATTCAGTAGGAGTTTTTTATGGTATTATGATCCTCTAGGAGTGATAAGTAAACTGAGAGTTAAATGCAAACTAACTCCTTATGTACATGAGAAGAAACGATACATTGAGAAATACTCGAACCAGTCTAAATGGTTGGAGAACACCTTGATTGAGGCAGAGAAGCAAGGTGATACTAGTCAAACCTTGCAAACTCCATCCCAAGAAGATAAAAGCTCAAAGAGAATCAGAGAGGAAGGATAATACACTGCAGATATTACAGCTGAAACCAAATTTAAATTTATGTACAAGAATAACCCTAAATTAAATATTGTCAATGAAGAAGTGGAAACAATAGAAGTGATTGATACGTAAACTGTGGTGAAAGATAATGTACCACATGCAGTTGCTAAAGAAACACATTAGCCTTCAACTTAAAACACTTAACTTATTTAGAAGCAACACAATATTCAAGTTTCCTCATCCAGCAAACCAGCAAAAAAGGAAATGGACATTATGCAGAAATATAGAGAGATAAAGATGAGAAATGAAGCTTTGAAGACTGATACATATAATCAATATTGGAAATAGTCACCGAGTGACAAAATAAAATTGGTTTCTTCTTTTGACAACAAAACCAAGAAGATGTATATGACCATCCTGTAGCCTAAATTAAAGCATCCCAAAACACCATGAGATTACAAAAAGTCATCATACGAAGTTCAAACAGATGATCTTCATCCTATTGATCAAATAGAATTTCACAAAGAAGCTGGTGAAATTCTTTACTCCACAATGAAAAATAAATCCATGAGTGTACAAATGCTGAAAAACACTCTTGCAAACATCAAAGATCAGCTCAAATTAGAAAAATCATCCTCACAAGCTAAGGACGAAAGAATCAAATCACTGGAATATTTAGTTATTGAAGTAGGATATGTTCCAACAAATGTTAAAGTTGCAGATGAATTGATAAAAAATAAGAATGCAGACATTACTGCATTAAAGAAGCAACTTAAGCTCCCTCCTACAGAACATCCTCAAGAAAAGGAAGTGTTAGAGGATGAAAATCAGAAAGATGAGATGATGAATATAATTTTACAGTTGACTGCCCAGATTAAAGAAATGGAGAATGAAATGGACAAGTTGGTCCAAGAGAAGAAAGGAAGAGAAGGAATTCCTATATTCATTACTATTGTGCCTTCAAAATTAGCAGAATTGTTAGCTCCTACAGTCCCAATGGCTACAAAACTTCCTGTCACCTCATCAACAACTTTAGCAAAACAATATTCAACAACAACGGCATAGCTTACATATGAGGCAAGTAAACTAGTAAAAGATATGCAGGACATGTCTATTCAGACAAACAAAATTAACAGTCTTAAAGAACAGTTGAAAATTCTGGAAGATGAAAAGAAACTTGCTAAGATTATGCACAAGAATAAAGAACATAAGGCAAACATTTTGAATGGGAAATTGAAGAAGTTAGAGAAAGAACTAACACTAAAAGAACCAATGGCACAAGCCAAGTAGTAGCTATGGGACAATATCATTGAATCTGTCAATGATATTTGGCCATCCATACAAGCTATCTATGAATAGAAAGACTTATTCAAAGCAGCAAGAGAAACCATTTAGAAGATAAAAGAATAACTTGCTATGAAGCCTGAAGAGGCTAATGAAATCATCAAATTCCTTAATTCCAAGAATAAGAAAGAACTTGAAGAAATTTGAATTAGTGGTAGAATGGATTTCATCCTAGAAGCTAGGAAGGTTATTTCTAAAAATAATTTGATGATACAGCTAGAAGGGAAATGCCAGAATATGGAACTTGCAATCACAAGGTTCATGACAAAGTTGGACACTCTAAGACAAAAATTCCTTCCAAATCCATTAGTTATTGATGGAAAACTAATGAAACTGGATGATTATGATAAGAAGATAATATAAGCGGCTAAAGAGAAAGCCAATAACTTAGCCATGCATGGAATTCTAACAGGGAAGGTACTTTACAAGAATTCTGAGAATCTGTTTTTCCTATAACATGAGGTGAGACACATATTTTTCAACAAGCCTACATTCTCAAAATACACATAGGTTGATGAAATATTTATGAGGATGGTGGGAATTAAGTTACTAGAGGTAGAAATTTGGGAAAAGTTGATTGATTTACTATGAAGATCAAAGCAGTCAAATAGGGCAGTCAAATGAGGAAAAGATCAGTCAGCAAAAGATGAAACACAGCATGATGTTTTACAGCTATAGTTTACAATAAAGAACATCAGTCAAAAGGTTAAAGAGTATCAGTTTACAGTCAGAGTTAAAGTCAAGACAGAAATTACAAAGCAGAGATGAAATCTACCAGCGTAGAGGACACTCCACTACCTAACAAGCAGCCTTCGTTGAGAAAAACTCAAAGAAAAATCAGCAGAAAAATATCAAAAATTAAAGAGAAAATCAATAAAAGTAGGGACAACTTGCATTAGTTAGATAGTTGTCTCTATCTTCTTGCATGAAGATATTTATTTTTCCTGGAATAATTCCTTAGTTTGTTTTAGGATATTTTGTAATAGTTTTTGTATAAATGCTTCACATTTTTAAGTATTGAGTGTGGATGAATTTCCGAACATTTCTCTAGTTTTACTATTATGGAACTTGAGGATAATTGTACCGATTTCAAGTCAGCAGACTGAATTAAAGCAATAAATAGATTGTATTACAGGATTCATGTGTTGGGCCACTACAGTGAAGTACTTTCTACTTGTTAAATTTTTTCTTTCTGAAGTTTTCACAAGCTCATATGTTTGCTTAATCTAAATGATATAACTAGAATGTTATTACAGATTATGTTTAATTACTCTCTGTCTTGAACTGTTCATCATTTATATGTTTTTCTTATGATATCCAGATTAGGGAATTCTTAATTGCTCCCTTATTTTGATTGACCTCTGTCTTTTCACTAATTATCCAGATTTGAGAACCCTTAATTGCTCTCTTACCACGATTGAAACCATTTTCACCATCAACCTAAGGATCCAAAGTGACTAAACTATCTTGCCCTGTGAATACTTCCCTTTAGAACCTTGATCCTGCTTCTGCTACTTGAAACTTTGTCTTCATTAGTGAAATGGAATATAGACCTAAATGAATCCATCTAAGTAAGTGATTTCACCACCAAACCAAATTGAAAATTAAATCCCAAGTAATCCTACATAACTAGCCTAGAATCAACTAAAATCAATAAAGATAAATCGTATAGTGAGAGCCCTCTATGAGCATTAGGAAGGCTATATCCTAATGCTTCAATGTACATTGGTCGTTACCTCTAATATTCTTTAAACCAAAATATAAATAACCCTTGAGAATTATTGGAGTGTTAACAGGTAGTCAGGTAGATAAGACTTCCTACAAGCTGTCTATACTTCGTTGCATCCTCGAATTCCTTCCCTTAAATGGATGTGAGCTTAAAGTTTTGTTCCATTGGAGTGGTTTGCATTCATCCATGCCAAACTTGTTCAAAATATCTCCAATGTATTTATTTTGAGAAAGGAATATAAATTTAGGATGTTTAGTTACTTCAATACCCAGATAGTAATGATCATAGCCCAATTCAGTCATTTCAAAACCTGTCTTCAATTATTTCTTTATGGATGTAATATAACTCGCATACATACACCACAAGATATACAACTATTTTTCTAACTTTCTTAACAAACAAAGTTTCATCATCAAGATCAATACGTTTGAATTCAAGTTTCAGAAGATGCTCAATTAATTTCTCATACAAGGCTCGCAGTGCTTGCTTGAGGATATACAAGGATTTTATAAGTTTTCATACATTTTATTCTTGGACCTTCACAGAAAATAATTTTGACTAGGACATAAAAACTTTATCCTTTAGATCTATATTAAAAAATGTGGGTTTTACATCCATCTGATGGACTTTCCATCCCTTCTGAGCTGCTAGGGAAAAGAGTGTCCGGATGGTCACACATTTTGCTGTGGGGGAAAAAATTTCTTCATAATCGATCCCTTCTTTCTATGCAAAACCTTTGGCCACAAGCTTATCTTTGTGCTTGTAAAGTGAGCCATCTGCTTTGTACTTGTTCTTGTAGACCCACTTGTAGCCAATTGGTTTGGTTCCCAAAGGAGGATCAACTAGCTTCCAAGTGCCATTCTTTATCAAGGCATCATACTCCTTTTGCATCACTTCATTCCATTCATCATGAGAAGCGAATTCTTTGAAGGAAGTTGGTTCATGATCTATAGAAAAATTCAATTCACAGTTATAAGCAATATCCATATCAATAGTTGAACCAGAATTATCTATGTCACCTTTGTTTTGTCTGTTGGAACTTATTGTTCCTATCTTTCCAACCTCATCACGATGAACGTTTTCTAGTGTATTTATTAGCCATTTTGGGGGACCTTTCTGAGATGGCCCAGGCTACTCATTAGATTGAGTTGGGATTGAATCAAGATTCAATATCTCAATTCTGTTAATCATATTGTTCAAGGTGTCATTCGTGGTTGGTTCTTTATGTGGGGGAGAGAGTGCTTCGGAAAATGATTCCACATATTGATTCAATATAGGAATACCCCCTTCAAGATGCGGAATCTGATTATCAAATTATTTAAAAGACTTTTCATGTGTGAATCTATCTAGGCAATCATGTTTCCGCTCAACAACATTGTCAGTCCTGGAAGATTCAAGGAATATGATATCTCTTTCTACTGCAAACTTCTTATTGACTTCATCATAGAGACGATATCCTTTGGAGGTATTGGAATACCCCAAGAAGATACATTTTCGACTTCTAGCAACAAGTTTATTCCTTTTTACCTTAGGTATAAAAGCATAACAGGTGGAGCCAAAGACCCTAAAATACTTTACCGAAGGAATGTGGCCATGACACATTTCATAGGGAGTTTTGTTTCTGATTGACTTTGAAGGAAACCTATTTTTTATGTATACAACACATATAACTGAATCAACCCAAAACATCAATTTTACATTCTTAAAAAACATCATGGAGTGAACCATATTTAAAATTGTCCTGTTCACCCTTTCAGCTACACCATTCTGCTGGGGATTATAGGGCACAGTTGTTTTATGTTTGATCCCATGTTGAAAAAGAGAATTTTAAAATTCATTTGAAGTGTATTATTTTCCATTATCAGTGCGCAAAAGAGCCAATATGAGATTATGCATAATTTTCAATCCATGCATGAAAATTCTTGAATGTTTGAAAGGCATCAAATTTTTTCTTCAATAAGTAAACCCAACACATTCTGGCGTAATCATCAATAAATGTCATCATATATTAATTTCCATTTGCAAAATAAAAAGGCATAGGGCCACATAAATATGAATAAATAATTTCAAGTTTTCTATGTGTTCTGGAATGTGAATCATGAAATGGTTGTTTGCTATGCTTTCCTAGAATACAAGAATCACACTGCTTAAGTTTCCTAGGAATTGTAGGTAGTCCAGTAACACCATTTTTATTCAAAAATTGAAGGCTTTCATAGTTTAAGTGTACAAATATAGCATTCCATAAAAGAATTGATGGAAATGTACCTTTGTCATGATGTGAAC
The DNA here is from genome assembly GCA_034641835.2 of Pinus albicaulis. Taxonomy (NCBI): domain Eukaryota; kingdom Viridiplantae; phylum Streptophyta; class Pinopsida; order Pinales; family Pinaceae; genus Pinus; species Pinus albicaulis. Next base: position 1,329,800,217 of record CM076579.1, read on the forward strand.
TGAAAGAAAAACTTTGTGCATGAGCAAAGCAACCTTGTAGCTTCAAAAGTCGTCCTTATTCTATTCCCTCCATGACAAGTGAATGATATGATGCTTTTATGACCTCAACCTTGCCATCAAACATGTGAATGTAGTTTCCTTGCTGGAAGATCTGGACCAAGGACAAAAAATTTCTCCTCAACCCAAGGAGGTATAGAACCTCATGTAGAAGATGATCTAGAAGACTAGGCAACTTAAGCCTGATTGTGCCAAGCCCTGATGGCTTGATTTTGGATTTATCTTAGAAGTATACTGATCCATCAACTTTGTTAGTAAATTCTTCAAAAAAATACTTTCTAAATGTAATGTGACATGTTTCTCCTTAATCTAGCAACCAATCATTTCTCCAAGAAATAAATGAAACATCAAACAAGTCTTTAGTTACTCCATTGTTACAATGTGCTACAACATAATCAACAAATTCATGTGCTTTACCTTCATCTCTGTCATGAGTTTTACCTTTTTATTGATTTCTTTGCTGCTCAATTTTATCCCAAGGAAGCTTACATGTAGAATAATCATGCCACTATTTATTGCATCGTATGAAATGAAGATCATATTTTTCAGTTTGAGTTTGTCTTCCCCCCCCTTCCTCTAAAATTTCTTCTTCCTCTTCCTCTGGAATAATCTTGAGCATGAATATTTTCGCTATGTGCAAAACATACATCCTCTTCAGAAGATACAGGGGTTGTCATCTTTCCAAAATCCTTCTCTCTTTCTGAAATTTTTTTCTCAAGGGAATCAAAGGTGATTTTTAGGAGCTTTCCACTTGCTTGCAATGACTTAAGGTACTGTGAGTAAGTGGGATACAATTCCTTAAAATATGATATGAGAGGTATGCCAAATTCTACACCAATATTCTTAATGTCATGCATGATAGATCTTACTTCTGAAGCTAAAGCAAGAGGGTCATCATTTTTCAATTCAAGACTGAACAACTTAATCATTAATTGAACAATTTCAAGTTCTGAATGTGAGTCATAGAGTTCTTTTAGTTTTATCAAGGCTTCATAGGAATTTTAAAACGGTGTAATATGGTGAATCACCTATTCATTTACAGACACTGTAATCAAGGCATAGGCCTTACAGTTCTTGTTTTCCCAAATGACGATCTCCTTGTCTGAGGTGGGCTTTGCTAGTGGATGGTCTCCTTCACCTTCACAAATTCCTCTCCAAAGCTCATTAAAAATGAGAGTGTGATTGATTTTCCGAGACCATTTAGGATATTTCTCCTTGTCGGAGAGAAAAACTCCAACAATGGATATGATATAATTCCTTCTTTTGAAGAAAAAGAAAATCACTCTTCTTTCACGGTAAAAAAAAAAAACTCAATTCTGGTTTAAATTCTGCAATTTTTTTGTTTTTTTTTTAATAGGGGAAAAAACAGAGGTATTATTTGGAGGAGGTATTTTCTAGGGGAGGTTTTTACTAGGGGAGGCATTTTCTTGGCGGGGGGGGGTATTTACTAGGGAAGGCATTTTCTAGGGGGATTTTCTGTAAAAGGAAATAACATAGGGAGGAGACATATTTTATGTAAGAAACTTATGCATGGAAGGGGCAACACAGGCCGAGGGAGGGGATGGAAGGGGAGGGTCGAGGGGCGATGGGACGGGTGGGGAGGGCCAGAGGAGGCAGACGGGAGGGGAGGGAAGAAGGTGGGGATGGAAGGGGAGGGATGTGAGAGAGGGAGGAGAAAGGGGAGGGGATGGGTCGAGGGTTGAGGGGACGAGAGTGGAGGTTCCAGGGAGATAGATGGGAGGGAAGGGAAGGGGAAGAGGATATGGGTCATAGGTTGAGAGGGAATGGGGTGGGAAGGGGGACAGGTCATGAGGGAGGGGGATGGGAAGGGAAATGGGGTGCGAGGGAGACAGGGGATGCGTGGGAGGAGGGACGAGGGCCGTGAGGTGAGTGGGTTGGGGGAGGCATGGGAGGCGTGGGAGGAGAGGGGAGGGACGTGAGGTGAGCGAGAGCAGAGAGGAGTGTGTGAGGGAACGAGGGAGTGATTGCAGGTGACGGGTAGAGTTAACTGAGTGAGAACAGTGTGTGAGGGAATGGAGCCAAGAGGCAGTGAGGTAGGTCTATTAGGAGAAGCCAAAATGCAGAATTTTTTTTGAATGTAGTAGGAGCAGTAAAAAATAGAATGCATAGTGAAAATCTGCAAAAATGCAGAACATAGACAGGATGGAGTTACACCAAGGGAAGGAATGCCAAAAAAGGGATTGGCTCTGATACCATATTAGGCTAGGAGGTAACTCCACAAAACGAAGGATGCATTTAATGGAGATTTTGTGTGTACTTATACATGGAGGTGAGGCTATTTGGATTCACTTCCCAATGTCTCTTGGCCTTCCTTTTTTACTAAATTACAATAATATACAATCTCACCCAATCCCTTAGGATTAGGTGTCAACAATTTAAATAGTGGAAAGGAGGTTTCCCCCTCGAAGTGGCTTATTTCTAAGGTGTTGATCTATCTTTTCTTCTATTTTTGGAGTTAGGTTCATAACATCTGGTATGAGAGCTTTGGATTCTAGAGTTTCTCTACTCCAAACCGGTCATTGTAGAATTTTCTCTATAAATTTAATTCTATGAAGGCTTGGAAGCTGAGATTTGTATCACCCAAAGATGAAATCCTAAGGAATTTCGTGTAAAAATTTCAGATCTTGGTTCGATATATTTACTGAGATATGATCTGTGGAAGTTAGGGTTTTTTCAGGCTCCCAAATTTCATCGCTTAGAGATGACCGTGGGAAAATCATCATAACTCCCTCTCTGAGAATCAGATTGGAATTCTGTAAAATGTGGTTGCAATTACACAGAATTTAGTTTCCTCTATATCAATTTCATAGTTGAAGGATAAAATAGTTACACGTGGCATGTCGTACAAGTTCGCTCTACTGAACCAGTCCATAATTAGGTCATTGTGGGAGATTGGGCATAACTTTGCCTTGAAGAATCCAAATCAGTTCAAACTTGTGGCATTCGAAAGAATATTTAGAGGGATACTATAGGGCCAAATTTCAGATATTGAAGATCCGAACTCACAAATACATTTCAGTTTCAATATCGAGCTCCTCAGAATCAGGAAAATGGTGTGTATTTTGTTTTTTGAATTGCATAAGTCTTGTGTGAAAATTAGTATTGGAGCATATTGAAGGATAGATATTAGGGCATATCAGGGCATATTGAAGTGATTCCAAGGGCATATTGAAGCATAGATATCAGTATTTGGTTCTAAAACGCCACCTAAAAATAATTCAATGCCCATTAATATTGGAGCATATTGAAGGATAGATATCAGGGCATATTAGGGCATATTGAAGTGATTCCAAGGGCATATTGAAGCATAGATATCAGTATTGGGTTCTAAAACGCCACCTAAAAATAATTCAATGCCCATTAATATTTCCGAAGGCTCTACTATGACTCATGAAGAGGAAGAAGCACAACATGACATATCAAAATTAGAAGAGCAAGTGCACCAAATTGCGCTCTCGCAAAGAGCAACAAAAAATGAAATGGAAGTATTGAAGAAAGGCATGGAAGCTAAGATGGATGGTTTGAATAAAGGCGTGGAAGCTAAGATGGATGGTTTGAAGAATGGCATGTAAGCTAAGATGGATGGCATGGAAGCTGGCATGGAAGCTAAGATGGATGACATCAAAGCTAAGATCGATGAATAAATGAAATACAACATGAAAGACATGAAGAATGATCTAAAAGCATACATGGAAGGTTTGATGACAAGGTTAATAGAAGAAATTATTCCTAATGGCAGAAAGATAATAGAGGAAACTCATGATAAGAACAAAATAAATGTTAATCGTGATTTCATAAACTCTAACGTTGGATTGAAGAACCACCATATTCCAAATATGGATATGAGGAAGTTTGATGGCAAGGATCCCGTAACATGGATACCTCAAATGGAGCAATATTTTGATCTCAATAATTTACAAAACACCGAAAAGGTATGCATTGCAACTTTACAAATAGAACAAAATACATTTATATGGTATCGATGGATTTGCTCCCATAAACAAATTTTCACTTGGTCAATTTTTACGAAGGAAATGATAACAAATTATGAGGATACAAAGAGAAACACCTTCTTTAGGCAATTAACAAATCTCAAAAAAAAGGGTTTAGTGGTGGAGCACATTGAGGACTTCCAAAAATTGAATATAAGGGTAACTAATATTCTAGAGGAATAGAATATTGATGTCTTCATAGGGAATTTAAAGGATAACATCCAACATGAAGTTCGTGTTTGGCAACCTGATTCATTGGAGAAGGCATTCAAGTTGGAAAGAAAAATTGAATGTAAAATTGTGGCGACAAGGAAGCCAACCACTCACATCTATAAAGATGGAAGTGTTGCTACTCCTAGACTTCCACAACCTAAAAGGTTGACATCACAACAATTGGAAGAAAAAATAGTAAAAGGGCTTTGCTACAGTTGTGATAGAAAATACACTAAAGGTCATAAGTGTTCTAAGAAGAAATTATTTTACATAGATTGTGAAGGGAAGGAAGAAAATGAAGAAGAAACTTCAAAAGAAAAGGATATACACTAGGAACCAGCCCTAGAAGAAGAATAAATGAGCCCTACCATATCATGTAATGCATTGGCAAGAATTACCAATCCTCAAACTCTCAAGATAGAAGGACATATCAGAAGAAAAAGGTAATAGTGTTGATTGATTCAGGTAGTACCCATAATTTTATTCATTGTAAGGTAGCCAAGGAATTGAATTGTTTCCTATACTCAGCACCAGAATGTCAAGTGATGGTTTAAAATGGAGGAACTATAAATTGCTCTGGAAAATTCCATAATATCAAGCTAACCATGGGAGAATATGTATTGAATACTAACATTCTTTCCATTCCAATGGGATATGTTGATGTTGTACTAGGAGTACAATGGTTACAATCTTTGGGGACGGTAGATTTTAATATTCAGGAAATTTTCTTGAATTTTTTTTCATAAGGAAAGGAAATCGAATTACGGGGTATCGCAGGGAAGCCAGGAAACATAATAAGCTCTAATTTCATGAAAAATCTTCTTAAGAAATAAAAACAAGGGGTAATTGAAAAATTATGCTCACTGGAAGTTCCAACATCAAAATCATCTATTTCTCCAGATCTCCAAAAAATATTGGACAATCATTCCAAGGTGTTTGAAACTCCCAAAGACTCCCACCTATTTGTGATCATGATCATGTTATTCATTTGATTCCAAGAAGTGTTCCTCGAAACATTAGGCCTTACAGATATCCTTATGTCCAAAAGTGAGAAATTGAATGTATGATTGCAAAAATATTAGAGGCTGGTATAATTCAACCTAGTCAAAGTTCTTTCTCTGCTCCTGTAGTTTTGGTGCATAAGAATGATGGATCATGGCGCATGTGTCCAGATTATAGGGACCTCAATAAGCTCATTATTAAAGATGAATTTCCCATTCTTGTGATTGATGAATTATTGGATGAATTACATGGAGTAATGTGTTTTACCAAGTTGCATCTTTGTTCAGGATATCATCAAATTACAATGAAGACCGAAGATATTCCAAAAAAAACATTTCGAACTCATGAGGGTCATTATGATTTTTTTTTCATTCCTTTTGGCCTTACCAATGTACCTTCTACCTTTCAAGGGTTGATGAATTCCATTTTAAAACCCTTCCTTAGAAAATTTGTGCTATTATTTTTTGATGACATACTGATCTACATCAGGCCTTGGAAGGATTATGTTCAACATGTTGACAAGGTTCTCAAACTATTGGAGGAGAAACAATTATATGCAAAAACATCCAACTATTTCTTTAGAGTACAAGAGGTGGAATAGTTGGATCATATTGTATCTCACAAGGGTGTTAAGGTAGACCCTAACAAAATTAAAGCCATTAAGGAATGGAAATTCCCCACAACCATAAATCAGTTGCAAGGATTTCTCAGGTTAACAGGGTATTATCGCAAGTTTGTTAAGAATTATGGGAGAATAGCAGCACGTCTAACAAAATTATTGAATAAAGATGCATTTTCATGGACTCCTGAAGCAAATAAGGCCTTTGAACATCTTAAAGAGGCAATGTGCCTAGCACCAATATTAGCTATCCAGACTTCACAAAAACCTTTATTGTGGAATGTGATGCCTCAGGAAATGGAATTTTTGTTTTTTTAATGCAAGAAGGAAAACCCATTGCTTTTGAAAGTCACCCAATCAAAATAAAGTATTTAAAGAAAGTTATTTATGAGAAGTAAATGTTGGAAATACTACATGCACTACAGAAATGGTTACCTTACTTAATGGGAGGACACTTGAAGGTAAAAACTAATCATGATAGTATTAAAATTTTTTTCGAACAAATATTATCTTTAGAAGAGGAGTAGAAATGGGTCACAAAGATGTTGGGTTATGACTTTCAAATCACGTATAAAAAGGGGAAGCTAAATGTTGTTGCAGATGCACTCTCAAGAAAGGATGAAGAGGTGGAAGCATTGCTTTGTGCCATTTCTATTATCCAACTAGAGTGGATAACCAAAGCAAGGGATGAATGGAATAAGGACAAAGAAGTGTGGACACTCATTTGAAATTTGCAGCAATATCCTAGTACATGTGATACATTTAGTTGGAAAAATGATTCCTTATGGTACAATGATAACTTATTTATTTTCAAGAATTCCCAAATAAAACAAAATATTATGTTGGAATTGCACACTTCTCCTTTAGGAGGACACTCAATATTTTTAAAAACTTACCACAGGGTGAAGAAAGATTTTTTTTGGGATGGCCTTAAATCTGATATTCAAAAGTTGTGGCGGAATGTTTGGTTTGCTAACAAAATAAAGTTGAGACAATTAAGACCTCGGGTCTTCTAAAACCTTTATCCATTCCAAGTCAACGTTGGGAGGAGATTTCAATGGATTTTATCACAGGTTTACCTAAGTCCAAAGGAAGGAGTGTCATCATGGTGGTAGTTTATAGAATTACCAAGTATTCATACTTTTGTGCATTATCTCATCCATTTAAATAAAGTACAGTTGCTACTGCACTTATGGAAACAATTCAAAAGCTACATGGAAACCCAAAGATTATTGTAAGTGACAAAGATCCCATTTTTAATGGAAATTTTTGGATGGAATTATTTTCTTGTTTGGATACTCAACTAGCTCATATCTCATCTTATCATCCTTAATCTGATGTTCAAACTAAGATATTGAATAAATGTTTGGAAGGATATCTTCGTTATTTTGTATCTGATAAGAAAAATTAATGGGTCAGGTGGTTACCTCTCGCTGAATGGTGGTATAACAGTTCCTTCCATACTTCAGCAAAAATGACCCCATTTATGGCACTTTATGGATATCATTCATCATCCATCACATATTCTTTTAGAGAAAATTATAAGGTTGAAGCAGTGGAAGATCACATCAAGCATCAACAACAAGTTCTCCAACTCTTAAAGGATAATCTAAATGTGGCACAAAATCGAAGATCAACATCGTAGTGAGAGCAGTTTTCATGTAGGAGACTAGGTATTTTTACAGGTACAACAATACAAACAAATGTCCCTGAAGCAAGCTAAGAAGGATAATAAATTATCACCAAAGTACTATGGTCCTTACAAGGTGTTGCAAAATATTGGTATTATGGCATACAAATTGGAGCTTCCTGATTCTTCATGAGCGTATCCAGTTTTCCATGTTTCATGCTTAAATAATGTTATAGGGGAAAAAATTCCAGTTCAAACAATATTACCAGAACTTGATGAGGAAGGAAAAATCATATTGGAAACTGAAGCAATCATGGAAACAAGAACTCGACAGCTACGAAATCGATCAATTTCATAGTATCTCATCAAGTGGAAGAACTTACCCAATAAATATTCTACATGGGAGGATGATAATTTCATAAAGAAGCATCCAGAGCTACTCAAGCATTGAGGACAACACTTTTTTGAAGGAGAGGGGCATGTTAGGTCCCTATATTACTAGTATAGTCCCTTATTGTTGTTAGTGTAACCCCATTATTGTTATTTTTGTACCCCTGTAACCCCAATGTTATTATTATTTTTCCCTTAAATTATTATTGATAGGTCGGCTAGGATTACAATCATCTATCCATATGGATGAAAAATCCTAGTTCTACCACCCCCCTATATTGCCTTGGGTGAGACTTCGGTCTTCGCAAGAAGATTGTTGCTGAAATGGCATGTATTAGTGGGTTTTGTTAGACTGTGCAGTCACTTTGAACCTGGGTCTAGACCCCATAAATCCAAAACTTGTATATTTCATAAAAAATTTCAAATTATAATTGGTATACATCACTTCCACTCATGAGATCTAGGAGATCAATCAAATCATCCCTAATTTTTATAACTAAGAGGGTTTCTTAGTGTGTCACATCATAAATAATATAATTTTTCACTCATAACATTATACATGAATCAATCTATTAGATCCTCAAGGAGTTCATCCTCTATTTGAGTCATTATAAATATCTATTCCTTAATATCATGGTCTTTATATTTTCCAGAAATAGTTTTTTCATAACATTCCATGATCTTATTGAATTAGTCCTTAAAATCATGAACCATTTAAGCGATCTATCCTTCAATGTTACTGGAAAAAATGTCAAATTTTGAGTGTTTAGTAACCATAATATTTACAAAGGATTTAAAATTCAAAGAGAAAGGTTTTGGGATCCTCTCACCTCATACCATGGAAGTTGGGAAGGAAATATGAAGGGATTTTCTTCATATGCACACTAATATCAATATCTCGAATGGGAAATCCAATAGGATCTTCAACATTGTCATCATCTCCATCCATTTATTCTATATTCTCTACCACCTCTTCTTCTTATACCTACAGAAGTGGATGGTGATGTGGTTCGTACTACACCACGTGATCAAAGGGGTGGGGGGGATTGGTGTTGGAGAAGTTTTTTTTTTTTTTTTTTTTATATAAGAATGCCAATGCAATGAAACTTTCTATTTTTGAAATGAAATATGCCTAATGAAAATCATTATTTAAAAAATAAAAATAAAAGAAATGAATCAATTTGGGAAGAAAATAATGCATACTTTGAAACCTTCCTGGCAACAGAGCCAAAAAGTGATGAGCCCCAATATTGCAACAAGAATGCTGCAAGTACCAAGGCTACCAACTTATATTATCAACTCGGGGTTCATAAAAAATTAAGAGATGTCAAAACTATATGTGCAAGATACAATGTGTCCCTCTTTACTTGATCTAATATAATGGAGTGAATGTCATGAAATCGAAGCCTAAACTAATTGAAGAAATGGAAATGTTACTTTGAAAAGAAATTAAGTTTAGGAAATAGCAACAATTTGTAATTGAAATCCTAAGAGCATGAATTCAAAGAAATAGGCCTAATCTACTTTGTTAAAAGGCATGTCATAAGTGGTGTTTATTCTTCCTATATAATAGATTTAGAGCCTAGGGATCATGCTTAAATCCTAAGAGATAAAAACAAATATTTTGGAGCAAAATGGACAAGTTTACATGTTCCACATGACTGCTACACATGGTTTCTACAGGTGAAACAAAAAATTGCTACAGGAGGTCCTATATTGCTATAGGAGAAGATAAATCACCAAATAACCAATTAAATCAAATAAAAACGGTATGGTATTTTTTTTTAATTAATTAGGATTTATTACGACTCCATTCCAAGTGGAATCACTCCAAAATACCCTTGTTAACACATCCTAGAAAATAGCAGAAAATTACTACTCTAAAAACTCGAAATTCAAGAAGTAGTGGGCTAGTTAACCTATCATATTCCTAACATAACAAAGTGAAAATGAAATGGTGTAATTTTTTTATTAAATTCAATAATTTTATGACCCAATACAATGTTAATGAAAATCTCATTAACATGTTCTAAAAAATAGTAGAAAATTACTACTTTTTGCTACAAGGGACTTCTAGAAATTCTAGACTTGTGAACTAGTGAACCAATCCAAGTAGATAAATTATGAATATGAAGTTTAAAAAATATTATAAATATGAATCATTCTTGTGAATATGTAAATAACCTACAAAAAAAATTTCTTCGATCATTTAACTAAATCGTACAACAAAATAACCATCAGTACTACATGCATAAATAGGAAAAAGAAGAATAAGAGATACATGTGAATAAGAAGTGAAAAGAAGAATTAAAAATTGTAAAAAAGGGCTCTGAGGCTCCTTGTATGGCCAAGCCTAAGGATACTCATATTCCTATGAAGGGTAGCAAGATTTAGAAGCTAAAAATGACACCAAACTTCATTATTTGAATAAATCGAAGTACATCCCTCCTAGAAATGAAAGTGGAGCTGTTAAAGGACAAGTTTTCCCCACTATAAGACTAAGAAATAAATTCCCCTAGAGGAAAATGGGAAAAATTATCCTATAAAAGAGGAATATTTCACATCCAAACTCCCTCAAATAGTGGACTTGGTTCCCAATACTTGGAATTTGTATTAAATTAGAGGGCACACATTCCTAGATTTTCTCACTGGAGCTCCAGAATTTGTGCAATAATTTCATAATATCCTATTGATTTATTATCCAATATCGATCCTCTTGTATTATGGATCAAGTCCCTCAATGATCAAATCCTCCAAATCTTCATAATCTACCTAATATTCTCACAATTTTCTACAAAAATAAATAATATTAGGCACATAATAAGCAAGGATAAACAAAATTACTAACAACCCATTAATACTAAAAATTAACTCTATGATGTGCAAGTAAGGGGCTCAAATAGTTTTTTTAAGTGTTTATAAATAATAAAATGGGCCTAATACAATAGACAATTTTTGGGGCCATCAATAAGTATAGCATAATAATTCTTCTCTTATGATCTCAAAACTAGTCAATTTGATTCTTTCGACGTTGGAAACTTAGAATTAGATTTGAAAATCAAGTTATGCGACTAAAACCCATTCCATCCCTTTGTTTTAACTGTTTCTAAACTTCACACTCATATGAACAATAAATTTTCATTTTAAACTTAGTGTTTGAAGGAATATTTGATGATCTCATTCGGCTTGCAATTTCCCATTGGGACATTCAGAACATGGCAAAAATCATCTCATATTAATGTATAATGCTAAAAGAACAATTATTACTCCTGAGTGAACAATTTTTTGACATACTTACATTATCCATTAACGATTGGCACGCATGAAATCGAATGCACAAAGTACATGATGCACCTGGTAATGAAAAATCACATTTGGGTATTTGACACTATTTCCCACGATATTTTTTTTCTTTCGACAACTCCTCACTCAACGTTATGACTTATAATTTCACATTAGTTACTAGGTGTTTGGTCTTCTTACTAATGAAAATTGTATCCATTGATGTCAATTGGGTGTTCAACACTTCGATATGGGTCCATTCTTGAGCAATCTCCTTAGGTAATTATTTCAACATTTAGCACTGTAAAACTTCCAAATGGAGTTTGGTATGTAAACTTGGAAATAGGGTTTGAAACATGCATACTTTTCCTAACATATTTTTATTTGACACATTGTTCAAGAAATATAATGCCCCTTATGGGATTCCCTTGGTGGTCCATCCATTCGGGTTGATTCTTGGCCTATGTGTCATATCAGACTTGCAAATTGGCAGCTTTGTGGATTTGGATATTTGGAAATGAAACATAAGAGTTGGATATTGGGCCTTAAGGCCAAATATTTTTAATATAATTCGTTAAAAATTGTTAAAAACCTTGCATAAAATTGAGATCCAAATTGGATTTTAAAAAATATATATATTTTTTATTTACCAAACCTTTATATTTTTTCTCCCATCACACTGACCATGCAACTGTTAGATCCCTTATTTGATATTTTTTAATTAGAACTGACAATCCAACTATCACCGTGCCTAATATTTTTAATAAAAAAATTAAAATTTTTAATCCTTATACTCTGAAGCTAAACAAGGTTGGGATTTTATTTTCTATCCATTATCCATTTTTCTCTTATTGTCTAGTGATCTTATATAGAAAAAACATCACAGAGAAATAGCTCAGTGCATGTAAATTTCATTCCAACAAAGGGGGTGGGGAAGGGAGAGGAAAATATATAGTTGCGAGAGACATAGGTTGGAAGATAAAAAAGAAATTTGGGAGGGGGGTTATTTTGAAGGAGGGAGTCAAAGAGATAGGGGTGTGGGAGGAGAGAGAGAGAGACAGAATGTGTGTGTGAGAATGTGACAGTTGGGGTGGGGTAGAGAAAGAGAAATAGATAGAGAGAAGAAGGGGAGGAGACAAGAAAAGTGAATATAGAGAGATGATACAAGGAGAGGGTGTATTAGCGGAAGGAGAATGAGAGAGGGGGAGTGAGTGAGAGAGAGATAATTAGAGAGAGAGAGAGGGAGAGAGAGAGAGAGATTTGGAAGGGGATAGTTGTGAATCAAAGACTAAGAAATGGAGGGATAGATTGATAAATAGAGGAACGAGGAGAAAAGAGCTCAAATAATATGAGAGATATGGGAGAGAGATACAAGGAGGGATGGAGGGATATAGAGAAAAATTTGGAGGGTGAGGGGACAAAGAGATGTGGGAGAGAATTAAATACAAATAGAGATTGAATTTGGGGGGAGGAGAGAGAAGGAAAGATGGACAGAGATAGAGACAAATTTAGAGTATATATATATATATATATATATATATATAGAGAGAGAGAGAGAGAGAGAGAGAGAGGAGGAGGAGGAGGAGGAGGGAATATGCAAGGAGATAGAGACAATGATGGAGGTGTGAGATAGAGCAATAGAGAGGAGTAAAGGGAGAGATAAAGACATAGAAACAGAGAGTGGAGGGGGATGATAGAGAGGGGGGGATATGAAGATGAATTTTGGGGAAGAGATAGAGGAATAAAGATATGGAATTAGAGAGATATATATATGAAATAAGAGAGATGTATATATAGAGGGAGATTAAGGGAGAGTGTGATAGATAAATAAATAGAGAGATAGAGTGAGGGAGAGAGGGAGGGAGAGGAAATAAGTAGATAAGGTGAGAGAGAGAGGGGGAGAGGATGTAGGGTAAGAGAGAGAGAGAGAGAGAGAGAGAGAGAGAGAGAGAGAGATTTGAAAGATGGTTTTGTCAAGGATGGTGCGAGGGAGAAAAGGAGGGACAAAGATAGAGTGAAATAAAGAGATAGGGAGGAGTATTTTTTTGTTAGGGGGCATGAAATATTTTAGGGGCTAATATTCACAGGTACGCCAATATTCCATGATTTTTCCAAAAAAAAATTGATTTTTTTTTTTCTAAAAATTAATTCACCTAAATTTTATAGTATAAAATTATTTTACCTTAAAAATCGTCGATATTATTTATTGTCTAATATAAAATAGTTATCAATATAAACATTTTTAAAAAATTATCATCAAACATTTTAAAATTTTGATATTAGGGACTCGTAATATTTTCAAAGGTTTTTAAACTTTAAAATAAAATTCCATCCTTAACATTTCCCCTAGTTGGGAGGGAGTGAGATATGGAATTTGAGTTGGAAGATAGGGAGGTGATAGAGGAGATAAGCTAGAGTGTGTGTGTGTGTGTGTGTGTGTGTGTGTGAGAGAGAGAGAGAGAGAGAGAGGATGGATAGTTAGAGGAAAAGGGATGAAGTGCAAGGTAGAGTGGTATAGATAGATATGGAGAGAAGGATTGAAAAATTGAGAGGGGGAAGATAGATAGAATGAGAGAGTGAAAAGCATAGAGATAGAGATGAAGAGCAAAAATAAAGGGAGATAAGGAATAAGATATATATATATATATATAGAGAGAGAGAGAGAGATTAGGGTGATATATATATATATAGAGAGAGAGTGTGGGAGAAGGGAGTGAGGGGGAAAGAGTGGCAGAGAGATAGAGAGAGGAAGATATATAGACCTAGAGGATGATGTAAGGAAAGAGATATAATCAATATGGAAAACTATATAGGTGGATATGGAGAGAGAGAGCAAGATGGATGGATATAGAGAGAAATAAAAGAAGAAGAGAGGGTGGGAATACTGATAAAGGGGCCAGAGAGAGAGAGAATAAGAGGTAGATAGAGAGAGAGTGATGGGTAGATAAGGATAAATATAGTGAGGTATTGAGGGAGTGAGAGAGATAGGGTGTGAAGAAGCTAGAGATATAAATTGACTGGAGAGAGGGGGAGGGAGAACAGATAGAGAGAATATATATATATATATATATATATATATATATATATATATATATATATATATATATATATATATATCTATATATATAGTAAGACAAAGATAGATAGAAATAAATATATGGTGGGTGATAGAAAAGGAGAGAGGAAGGAAGGAGAGAGATAATGAGGGGAGGGGGATAGATATTGGGATCAAGGGGGCATATACAAGGAGCAAGAGAGATAGTAGAAAGAAACATTAGATAGAGAGGGAGTTGTGGAAATAGAGTGAGAGAGAATTAGATAGGGATAGATGGAGAGTGTAGGAGAAGAGAGATATATAGGGAGAGAGAGTGAGGGAGAGAGGGATATATTAGGGATGTAAGGAGAGAGAGAGATAGATGGTGGGCGAGGAGGAAAGAGAGGGGAAGAGACTGAGTGATAGAGATGGAGGGAAATAGAAAGGAAAGAAGAGAGAGAGGGAGAGAGTGATGGGGTAAATAAAGAGAGATACAATGAGTGAGTGAGGGTGAGAGAGAGATGGAGAGATGGAAGGAGATAGAGAAAAGGATAAGAGGGGAGAAAAATAAGAAGAGAGAGAGAAAAATAAATACAGATATGGATATAGATATAGAATATGGTTTCTAGAAATTGAGAGGGAATGAGAGAGGGAGGGAGGGAAGAGGGGAGGAGGGAAATGATATAGATATGTAGATATACGGTGATACATAGGGAGAGATAGTTGAAAAAATAGAGTAACAAAAACAGTGAAGGTTGGGAGATATAGAAGCAAAGTGGAAGGGAGATTGAGATTGAGATGGAGGGGTAGAGGGAGGGAGGAAAAAAGAGAGAGGAAAATAGGGAATAAAATAGAGACGATGAGCTAGAGAATGAGGGTTATAATAGATTTATAGAGAGAGTGTTTCTGGGAGTGGGGGAAAGGGGGAAGGACAATAGATAGAAGGAGAGAGAAATAGATGTAGGGTGAGGGGGGGGGAACAAAGGGTGATAGAAATAGGGGCAAGAAAAAGATAGAGCTATAGGGGGGACAAAGAGTGAAGAATAGATAGAAAAACATAGAGAGGGAGAGGTGGAGATAGAGAGAGTGAGTGATGGGGGAGAAAGGTGGAGAGATAGGGAGGGAGCGATGGGGAGAAAGAGAAGGAGAGAAGCAGGGAGATAGAAAAATATAGGGAAGGTGAGAGAGAGAGAGAGAGAGATCAAGAAAATATATAAATGGAAATTTATAGACACTCAGGGGAGAGAGAGAAAGAGAGAGGGGGATAGAGATAGAGGGTGGGAAGGGATATCGGGATAGAGGAAGGGAAGAAATATAAATAAAAAGTTGAAGGGAAGAGATACATGTGGCGAGGAAGACAAAGAATGAGGAAGAGAGAAAAGAGAGATGGAGGAAGTTAGTGATGAAGATGGTGGGAAAGAGATGGGAAGAGAGAGAGAAATGTTGTAGCAGCTACAACTACCCCACTAATTTCCACTAAGCACAAGTTATTGTTATAGAAATGTGAGTTCCCCTACTTGTAAAGGGACTCATGTTACACAGCAATTTGTCCCCATCCCTACAATCCCCCGTCTCGCACATTGGAGGGCTCATTCTGTGACCTATGAGCAGTGACATAACCTGAAAAAACTTTCATGGCATTCCCCTAGACATGGAATTTCATTCCCCTGAAGACATCTCCTTGTGAAAAACCCTAAAAATAGCCTTTTCATCCTTGGCATGACTAGCCAGTGTTATACTCGCGCCAATGGGGGAAATCCTCCAAAGAGGGTGCACCAATTGGCGCTCTGTCTCAGAGTCGCACTCGCGCCATGCTTAATAAAGGGTGTTTTTTAAAAATAAATGGCGGGAGATGGACTTTAACCAACTCCTGAACTGGTCTCTAAATTGAGTTGGGATGTTTGGCTCTGGATTTCCATGTAGAGGAAGTAGTTTGCCACCTCTCATGGAAGCTTCCTTGAGGATAGGGCCAATCCCATGATTTTAGGGATCCCAACTCCCCTTCCACCATCTATATAAGCTTGCCATTTCCCTTTGCAAGCTAATCTCCAAGAATCTCCAAGAGTCTCCAAGAGTCTCCAAGAATCTTCAAGAGTCTCCAAGAGCCTTGAAGAGTCTCCAAGAGCCATCAAGAGTCTCCAAGAGCCTTCATAGCCTAAATAATGTTGCAATAGCCCTCATAGAGCCAAATATATAGCAAGGAGATTGACGATCGAAGAGAGAGGCTTGTCCCCATCCTTCACAAGCTTTGCCGAGACATATTCCGCTGACGACCCGTCGAAGGAGAATTCAGCGTCAGAGCCAGGTTGTATTTTCCTTTGTATGAATTAATGATAAGCGACTATTGGTTATGGTTCCACTCATTTTGTTCATTATGATCATGAGTTGTGTCCTCTCTGACTGATGCATAATTGTATATATTGGATTTTATGCTTGTGTTTGTTGTGTTTCTTGCCTGTGCAGGTGTTCGATCGCAACGAGCGTAAGGATTGTGATCTGTCGGAACAAAGGAACGGGAGTGCTACCTTCTCTACAAACAACAACGTTGGATTCGAGGTAAGACTTCTTCGCAAGTTGGTTTATTGCAATTAGGGACCTGCACCATAGCATGTTACGATTTTTTCTAGACCCATTCTGGGCTAGTAGGGATTGCCTCTGTCCGTAGAGGGGATTTACCTCTACAACAACTCATAATAAACCTTGCAAGATTTATTAACATATCATACGCTCATATTTATTTTTTGTTTTCCCTGGTACCCCTTCAGATAAGTTTCAAGACTAGTTTTGAAATGTTAGTGATTCAAGTAATATAGTGGCTAGCTTTTGGATATATTAGTTATAAATGGCTACATTGACGAAAATTATATTGATATTGTGCTAGAAACTTAGTCAACCTAGTGATACAGGGCCCTGACAGATGGAATTTTCTAATGAAATGAGACCTAGTGAATGGAATTTAATATTCCTAGACTTTAAAACTTTATTTTTCAAGCATTTATGATCTAGATTTATGAAAGAATGCAATAAAATATAGAAATAGACATAAACACAGAGATGCATCAGAAATAATGCTTCATTTCATTAATATTGAATAACAAAAATATGTTTATAGACATAATGGAAATAAAATAGCTAGGGCATTGGTAGCTTATGTCTGAGAAGAGATTTGGCAACTACATGCCTATGAACTATGTTACAATGAGGCTCATGTTGGCAATATGATGCAATGTGTTGTCCTTGATGGCAACCCACTTGAAGAAGATGATGGCAACCTACTTGATGAAGTTGTACTTGATGGAAACTGACTTGATATACTAATTAATGATGTAAATCTGATGTTCTACAAGTAGTACAGAAGTTGCAGAAGTAAGAAATATCAGTATGTGCAAGAGTAATGATGAAAAGTATATGTCACAAGGCATATGCGGGTTTTCTTAATAGAAGTAGCGTATGCACGCGGAAAAGTACGTTCCAAGTTGCGTATGCTAAAATGCGCTCTAAATATGTAAAACCAGGAGTTACTACCATGGTATTGACCCATTGTATTGAGCGCTGGTATGTCTATAAGATCCCGTCTAGGAATACCATTGGAAGTAGTGTGGTTTTGGCTCATGGTATTGAAAAAGGCTAGATCTATATAAGGAGAAGAAAATAATTGTGCAAAGGGTGTGCAAGTGTCTGGGTTTGAATGAATACTTCACTATGAAGTATGTCTGAATGGAAAGGGTAACAGTTTGATGATAGATCTGAATCTGTGATGCACCTATGAAGAAAATGATGAAGAAGGTTATCTAGATCTGACATGTATTTGTATCTTCTAGATCTGTTTGTGGAATGTTTAAATCTGAGATGAGGTGAACATCTGTCTGAAGTGAAGAGTTAAATATGAACTGAATATCTGATCTGAAGAAGTATGCGACTCTATAATGTCTGAAGATCTATACGCTAGTTTGTTGCAGCGGAAGCATGTATATACGCGGGTTTGATGAAGAGAAAGCGCGTATGGGTTGTTCTGTAATGTGCAGATGTATACACGGGCTGATATGAATGGGAGTGCATATATACGCGGTATCAGTGAAAGGAAAGCGTGTATGAAAACTAAGGTTTGCTGAAGTATGAAGTATGAAATGTCTGATCTGTTCTGATGTGTTACTGCTATCTGTTAATGATGTATTCTACAGATCTGGGTTGTCTGAATTGATAAGTATCATTTTTTATGTATGATTGAGCTTAAATGTGTGGAGTGGGTCCAGTCTGAAAATATGATGAAATGTGGCCTGCAAGTTGTCCTATAAATAAAGCTTTTGGATCGAGTGTGAAAATTGATGAAACGTGGTCCATGGTGGTGCTGAGGGTTGTAGCCTTCAGTCTGGGGTCATAGCTCCCTTCCAGTTGAGGCTGGTAAATGAGAGCAGGGGGTCATAGCTCCCTTCCAGGAGAGGCTGGTAAACGAGAGCAGGGGGTCATAGCTCCCTTCCAGGAGAGGCTGGTAAATGAGAGCAGGGGGTCGTAGCTCCCTTCCAGGAGAGGCTGGTAAACGAGTGCAGGTGGGTGCCTGCGTGCTGGTATGATTCTGCGCCAGCACATAGTTGTAAGATGTTCTCTTTATAATAAAATATTGAAGGTCGAGACAACGGCAGCGGTGGTTTTCTCCCGAATTGTGTTTCCACCTAAAATCCTGGTGTTCATGTGTGATGCTTATGTGTGATGGTTTACTTTGTTATTACTGCACATGCTAACTGTTATCTAATTATTAGAAGAATGAATGTTTCATAGAACTATGTAAAGAATTAATGGCATAATTAGATCTCTGTGTATACGCGAGTTTTATGAAGGATATCTGCGTGTATACGCAAGTATGGTTAAGAAAAGTAGCGTATGGGTTTTGAAGTAAGAAAAAGTAAAAAGTTTTGAGTATGCCCTAAATACTGATTCACCCCCCCCCCCCTCTCAGTATTTTTCCCAATAATTGGTATCAGAGCAGGTCCTTCTGCGAAGCTTGATCGCTTGAAGGAGATCCGTCGCCATGGGAAGTCATGAAGGGATAATGTCTATATGGCCACCTCTATTCAATGGAAATAATCTGTTATTCTGGAAGATACGAACAAAATCATATCTGCAAAGTCTTGGTGCAGAAGTATGGGCAATCGTGGAAGAAGGTTATCAGTATCCGACAAGTATTCCTACTGATGCAGTAGAAAGGAAGAAATATGAAGTCAATTCCAAAGCATTCAATGTTTTGTTAGGAAGGATGTCTGAACCAGAATTTTCTAAAGTGATGCAGCTAAATTCAGCAAAAGAAATATGGGACAAAATCATTCTGAGCTATGAAGGAGATACAAAGGTAAAAAGTGCAAAACTCCAAACTCTCAGAATTGAATATGAAAATTTAAGGATGCATAGTGATGAAAGTATTGCCAGTTTCGTTTTATGTCTAGATGATATTGTAAGTCGTATGAGAAGTTTGGGTGAAACCATAACTGATACTACTCTGGTGGAAAAAGTCTTAAGATCTCTGGCTTCAAAATTTGAGTCAAAAGTATCAGCTATTGAAGAAAGGAAAGATCTTCAAACTCTTACTATTGTTCAACTACATGGTATTCTGACTGCTTATGAAATGAGACAAGGAGGTCCCTCTCAAATCAAAGAAGTTGTTTTTAAGGTATGTGCAAAAGGAAAAGAAAACGCAAATGTCAAGGAATCAAATTATATATTAGAAGAAGAAGAAGCAAATTTTGTGAGAAAACTCCAACTAGGAACTGGAAGATTCAAATGTAAGCTTTCCTTCAAGTGTTTTGCTTGTGGAAAAGTTGGTCATTATGCTGCTAAATGTCGTTATGAAGATAATCATGGTAAAGGGAAACAATTTTAAAAGAGAAAGAGTTATTATACAAATGAAGTATCTGATGAGGAAGAAGAAGATTATGACCAAGATCTACAAGTGCTTATGGCAAAGAAGAAAAAGAAGAAGGCTACTCAAAAGAAGACATCTCAGAAGACATGTGTGGAAGAAAATGAAGAAGATAAAACAGGCACTGATTGTTGTTCTTGTGATTCACTTTCGTGTGCAAGCAATGGTGAAGATAGTGAACATAACAGTATAAGTCTAGAAGCAAAACTCAAGATCAATGATGAAAGCAATGATTGGAATCAATTTCATAAGAGAGAATCTGTCTACAAAGATATGATCTCTAGAATGAATGAACAGAAAGAAATACTGAATGGACAGATAGACAAGTATCAAAAGTTGTATGTTTTTGCAACCAATCGAAGTGAAAGAATTGAAGCAGAAATAATCTCTCTCAAAGAAGATCTGGAAAAATCAAATAAGAAGAATGAAGAACCCCTATCAGTTGAAAAGGAAGGACTTGAATCAGAAATCATCTCTCTCAAAGAAGATCTGGAAAAATCAAATAAGAAGAATGAAGAGCTGCTACAAACATGTGAAGAACAAGAAAATTGGTTGAAGGAAGAAATGTTAAAATTGAATGATCAAGTAGAAGAAGGAAAAAGGGTCGAAGAAAGCATGAAGAAGCAATGCCAAAAATTGGAGGTTGAGGTTAACATTCTTAAAGTTAAATTAGAAGAAAAGGATAAACTCTTGAGGTTTCAAGATAGTACTAAGATTCTGGACAATATTCTTAGTAATCAAAGGTCTCCAACTATTAAACTTGGTCTTGGTTTTCATGAAACGGTCAAAGGAGAATCTAGTTTACAAGGAAGTGCTAAGAATTCAAAGGATGACAAAGAAAAACCAGAAGTGGTGAAAGAGACAAAAGGTCAACCAACAAACATGAACACTCAAAGGAAATCATTCACTAATATTGAATTCTTTAAATGTCATAATTATGGGCATGTTGCAGCAAATTGCAGAAGAAGATCATTTCAGTCACAATCAAACAGATTCTATTCAGAAAGGTACTCTGGTTGCTTCAAGGGATATTGTTTTTCATGCAACAAGTATGGTCATAAAGCAGCTGATTGCAATAGAAGGAAGAACAGAGAAACACACTATGATCCTTATGCTTACTTCTTTGGTCATATAAGATGTTATGCTTGTAACAAGTATGGGCATGTGGAAAAAGAATGCAGGATGAACAGATCTGAGAATTTGAACAACTTCCAGCACCCAATTAGAAAGTTCAAGCAAATTTGGAAAAGGAAGGAGGACCGGTCAGAAATGCAGGGGATACTGACCCTACAGCAGTCATCCGCTTCTAAAGCTTACTTCTCTGAATGACTACAGGAGAGATGTGAGATACATTATAGGGATTAGTAATGTATCATCACAGGGGGAGCGATGTATGGTGATTCCATGATTGTTTTGGTTATTCTGGTTATGTTTATTTCTGACAGAGCATTTGATGTGAAGAAGACAGGTACAGGTGGTACAACTTCAGGGGGAGATGAAGGAATGTGAAATTTTCTATGTTTCACTTTCCATACACGGGTTTAGTGAACTAAAGTCGCGTATACACGCGAGTTACAGTGGAGACAGTCGTGTATGCACTTCTGATAAGAAAATTTGTATGATAAGCTGAAGATCAGGAGCATAGGTTCAGGGGGAGCATCAGTCTGACTATTAATGATTAAACTATTGGCATTGTATATGCTTGTTACTCAGTTCTAATTGATGATGACATGTTACATGGTTTATTATGATGAGATTATAGATGAGCCCTGCTTGCTTTTTGCTGAAGGATATTATTTGCTTTCACACATGGATGAGATGGAAGTCTTATGATTCAGAGATAAGGACAGATCATGCAGAGATTGTTGCTGATGACTTGCTGTTGAAGGTGTTCAGGTTGCACAAGCTAAGGAGGAGCCTTGGTCATATGGAAAGAATACTTGGATGCACACTTTCAGGGGGAGCATTAGCTTTGTTGAGTATAATGCATTGCTGGCAATATGATTATTCTGAAGTGTGATCTCTTTCTTGAGGTATTTTTTGTAGTAGTCATGAAAATTCATATTTGTAATTTGATGAAAAGGTCATGTTGAGACCTATGATGTAAAATTGTAATATTCATTCATGTAAGGACTTGTTCAAATTTGTAAACCCACTTGGTTGGGTAGTTGATTCAAAATGTGTAAACCCTCTTGGTTGGGTAGTTGAGTCAAATTGTGTAAACCCACTTGGTTGGGTATTTGAGCCTCATATGTAAATCCACTTGGTTGTATCTTTGATGTAAGTATGAGTCCTTGGTGATAGGAAGGTCATAGAGTCATGTACTTCATTGAAAAATATGTTTGAAGATTCAGCATGAACTCAGGGGGAGCATGGTAACTTCAGTGCACATCAAATCTACAACGCTCTTCTTGCTACATGAGGAGAAAAACCTTGTGTTGGTTGTGATCCGACCTTTGCCCTTGATGTCAAAGGGGGAGAGTGACATGGTGTTTGAATAGGGGGAGAATATCTTTATGCTTAATGTATTTATCTGTTGTGATCAAACACCATCATGGTTTCCATCAAGTCCAAAGGGGGAGATTGTTGGCAATATGATGGAATGTGTTGTCCTTGATGGCGACCCACTTGAAGAAGATGATGGCAACACTTGAAGAAGATGATGGCAACCTACTTTATGAAGTTTTAGTTGATGGAAACTGACTTGATATACTAATTAATGATGTAAATATGGTGTTCTACAAGTAGTACAGAAGTTGCAGAAGTAAGAAATATCAGTATGTGTAAGAGTAATGATGAAAAGTATATGTCACAAGGCATACACAGGTTTTCTTAATAGAAGTAGTGTATGCACGCAGAAAAGTACGTTCCAAGTCGCGTATGCTAAAATGCGCTCTAAATATGTAAAACCAGGGGTTACTACCATGGTATTGACCCATTGTATTGAGCGTTGGTATGTCTATAAGATCCCGTCCAAGAATACCATTGGAAGTAGTGTGGTTTTGGATCATGGTATTGAAAAAGGCTAGATCTATATAAGGAGAAGAAAATCATTGTGCAAAGGGTGTGCAAGTCTCTGGGTTTGAATGAATACTTCACTCTGAAGTATGTCTGAATGGAAAGGGTAACAGTTTGATGATAGATCTGAATCTGTGATGCACCTATGAAGAAAATGATGAAGAAGGTTATCTAGATCTGAAATGTATTTGTATCTTCTAGATCTGTTTGTGGAATGTTTAAATCTGAGATCAAGCGAACATCTGTCTGAAGTGAAGAGTTAAATCTGAACTGAATATCTGATCTGAAGAAGTATGCTGCTCTATAATGTCTGAAGATCTATAAGCTAGTTTGTCGCAGCGGAAGCACGTATATACGTGGGTTTGATGAAGAGAAAGTGCGTATGGGTTGTTCTGTAATGTGCATATGTATACGCGGGTTGATATGAATGGAAGCGCGTATATACGCGGTATCAGTGAAAGGAAAGCGCGTATGAAAACTAAGGTTTGCTGAAGTATGAAGTATGAAATGTCTGATCTGTTCTGCTCTGTTACTGCTATCTGTTAATGATGTATTCTACAAATCTGGGTTGTCTGAATTGATAAGTATCATTTTTGATGTATGATTGAGCTTAAATGTGTGGAGTGGGTCCAGTCTGAAAATATGATGAAATGTGGCGTGCAAGTTGTCCTCTAAAGAAAGCTTTTGGATCCAGTGTGAAAATTGATGAAACGTGGTCCATGGTGGTGCTGAGGGTTGTAGCCTTCAGTCAGGGGGTCGTAGCTCCCTTCCAGGTGAGGCTGGTAAACGAGAGCAGGGGATCGTAGCTCCCTTCGAGGAGAGGCTGGTAAACGAGAGCAGGGGGTCGTAGCTCCCTTCCAGGAGAGGCTGGTAAACGAGAGCAGGGGGTCGTAGCTCCCTTCCATGAGAGGTTGGTAAACGAGCGCAGGTGGGTGCCTGCGTGCTGGTATGAGTCTGCGCCAGCACATAGTTGTAAGATGTTCTCTTTATAATAAAATATTGAAGGTCGAGACAACAGCAGCGGTGGTTTTCTCCCGAATTGGGTTTCCACCTAAAATCTTGGTGTTCATGTGTGATGCTTATGTGTGATGGTTTACTCTGTTATTACTGCACATGCTAACTGTGATCTAATTATCAGAAGAATGAATGTTTCATAGAAATATGTAAAGAATTAATGGCATAATTAGATCTCTGTGTATATGCGAGTTTTATGAAGGATATCCGCGTGTATATGCGAGTCTGGTTAAGAAAAGTAGCGTATGGGTTTTGAAGTCAGAAAAAGTAAAAATTTGTGAGTATGCCCTAAATACTGATTCACCCCCCCTCTCAGTATTTTTCCCAATAGCTCGAGGGCCTATTTATTATTGAGAAACAATTTAAAACTCTAAACGTCCTAAAACCTAACCCTAGGAGATGGAGCGCCGAAACTATGGGCCCCGTTTGGATAAATTGGTGTTTCAACTTCCTGAGGTTGTAACTTTGGCATACTATCTTTGTTTGATGGACATGATACATTGTTAGAAATATATATCTGAGGACTACAACTACTCAACCCAAATATTTATTTCGAAATGGAATGATATATAACGAGAGGCATGATGCCCCAAAAAGGTCATTTAGGGCCTCAAAACAACTCTAGAAGTTCATGACCCAGAAATCTGCTAAAAATAGTAAGTTGTGTTGAAATTGAAAAACTAAAAGAACTAATGGTGGCATTTCAAATGGAATAGGTGGGTGACCACCAATATCCACCTGGATCATTAGGGTCCCAAAATGACTCTGGAAGTGCATGACCTGAAAACCTACTAAAAATAGTAAGTTGTGCTGAAAATGAAAAATTGAAAGAACTAATGGTGGTAAATGTGTGGATTATGTTTGTGTAGTTGTATGAGGTATGGCAACATCAAGCGATGATGTGTCGAGGGTCAGATCAATGGAGTGATTGTCCTGATAGTGTAGAGAAACCTCTGTGAGTGAGGAGAAAATGTTCTCGTATTCCTCCATGACTTTTTCCATCTGCTGCAGCCACACAGGAGAGCCATGTTTTGAGGTTGTGGCCATAATATTCTTCTTTTCCTTTGAGCGAGTTGTAAGGAAAATAAATTTCCTGGTTTGGGAAACAATCTTACTGCATTGTTTTGGAGTAGTCAAAGAGATGACAGGAGGCGGTACTACCTCCGGTATCCTGTACAAGTTATTTCCAAAAGTAATAATAACAACATGAGGCCTAGACTCATACACAACATGTCGCCTCCATAAGTATGGTTGGCCTAATAATAAATCAACTACATCAAGAGGAGCAACATCACACACTACCTCATTTGTGAATGGCTTGATACTCTACAAAAGGTGGCACTACTGGCGAACACGTAGATATATCCCTAGGTGAAGCCACCCGATGGTATATGACTGTGGGTGTGCTATGGTTGGTTGGCCGAGCTTCTTCATGAACTCTGTTGAAATGAGGTTCTTTTGGCTTCTGCTATAAACAAGGAATTGTAGTGGAGAACCCTTCATCCACATCTACGAAT
The DNA here is from genome assembly GCA_034641835.2 of Pinus albicaulis. NCBI lineage: Eukaryota > Viridiplantae > Streptophyta > Pinopsida > Pinales > Pinaceae > Pinus > Pinus albicaulis. Next base: position 1,329,825,917 of record CM076579.1, read on the forward strand.
GGAAGAGGTGCTCCCCATCCTCTAGATCCTAGAGATCCTCCCTCTAGATCTTTGTGGTGGTAGAAATGGCACTGGGATCCACATCAATTATCTGCTTCCATTTTTCATTTCCCTTTTTTGGTTTTGACTCAGGATCAGAACATGCATATGATTCGGGTGTCATTAGTTCGACCACCAACTATTGTTTGGTCTGACACTCATTTGTGTTGTGAGTGGGGCTATTATGAAATTCACACCACTTCCCCATGTCCTTCTGTGGATTTTTGGCATTGTTATGAGTCACCCTGATTTGGCCTCATCCATTGTTCTGCGGTGCCTTTCCCCGGCTTCAGATTCATGGATCCAAAGTCTCACTTCTTCTGCTTAAATTTCTGCTCAATCTTGGTGGCATAGAAATATGCCATGCCAAGCGATGTCATGTTGAGGAACTCAATTTCCTCTTAAATGTATCTATGCAGACAGATGTGGTACTTGAGCAAAAAATTCCTCTCTGAATCTTTAATAACCAACTTTGTGCACAGGGTATGGAACAAATTCGTCAATTTGTGCACATCTTGATCCCTTTGCTCCCACAACGTGCTCCATTGGATGTACTTGTCCTTATATCTCCGCACAGGCTAATATTGTTCCTTGATGCCATCCCAGAATGAATTCAAAGTGGGTGTGACCAAGAACATAGAGGGTTTGCCCCGTCCTTTTGCTCACAATAGGTTTTCTACCAATGTTTGACATGGGAGGCAGCTTTGAGGAGTGAAACAATAATATTTTCTCGGTCAGAGAAATCATGGATTGAGAAATACCCTTCCAGAAAATTCAACCATCTATCTATGGTGTCTGCATCTATCTGGCCTTCAAATATAGGAATGTAAAATTTTACCTGTACCTTGAAGGGAATGGCACCTCCAGAGTGGCTGTTGGATGCAGATGCGTCGTAGGTGGGCAACTATTGAAGGATCTGAGAAAATTTATCCATCATCGTGTTCCTTTATTTCTCGAGCGCCTCCTCTAGAAATATTTTGATAGGATCTCCTGCTCCCTCATCTTTCTTTTCTTCTACCATGGGACGTCATCGAGGTTTGCGAGGTTGATCTTGCAAGGGTTCAACCAGATCGAGCCCTAACTCCTTATACCCTAACCACATTAGGGAAATGCAAAGAAAAATAGAGAAAGAGCAGACCGCTCTGATATCAATGATCTGAATTTATGCAAAAATGCAATAAAATGCAGAAATAGACATAAACATATAGATGTAACTGAAATAATGCTTTATTTCATTAATATCAAATAACAGAAAAATTCTTACAGATCTAATGGAAATAAAATATCTAGGGCACTAGTAGCTTATATATGAGAATAAATGTGGCAGCTACATGCCTCTGAATTGTATTAAAATGAGGCTTGAGGGCCTATTTATTATTGAGAAACAATACAAAACTTTAAACGTCAAAAAACCTAACCCTACGAGATGAAGCGCCAAAACTATGGGCTCCATTTGGGTAAATTTGTGTTTCAAATTCCCGGGGTCGTAAATTTGGTATATTATCTCCGTTTGACAGATATGATACATCGTCTCAAATATCTATCCGAGGACTACAACTGTTAACCCCTTATATTGATTCCAGAACGGAATCATATTGGCTGGAGTTGCGATGCACAAAAAACGTCGTTTAGGGCCTCAAAATGGCACCGAATGTTCACAACCCAAAAAAATGCTAAAAATATTAAGTTGTGATGAAACTAAAAAACTAAAATAACTAATGATGGCATTTCAAATGGAATAGGTGGGCGGCCACTGTAATATCCCCAAATGGGATTGCTAAGCAACGCATGCCTGAAAAACGCATTTTTCAGAAATGGATTCTACAGGATTTGAAACCAAGACCTGGATCCCTTATATCAATGTATCTGAGACCAAAATCCAAGAGGAGGCTCCAAAAAAATCATTCTAGGTGGGTTAAACAGGTCTCCCACACCTAGTTGTGTTGGAAAGGTGCCCAGTGAAGGGACTGCAGCAATGTATGAACACACAATAGAGAAACAACGTTATTTTTATGAGCCAGAACACATGAATATTTCAATAGCCATCAAATGTATAATATAGAAGCAAAAGAGTACAATTCCTTAAGGAAATATTCACTCAAGATAGGCAACACAAGCCTTAATAGATCATGTACATGAAATGTGAAATATACTGCTACACTAAGAATGCTCTAGGTTATGATTGTGCAGTTTATAGGAGACACTGCAACATGATGCATAAAAATAGGAGTATATGACATTATATGGCTCAATAAATGAGGTGGAGCAAGCTCTCAACCCCAGAAAACGATAATACAACAATCCTTAGAAGGATTGGCTGAAATATACAAAAATGGAAAAATGTTGGAGTTGCAGGGTAGCAGCTGCAAATCAAGAACTGGAAATGAATAGAGAAGGCTGAAGATGCTACATTAGATAAAATACCTTCTCCAATGGATCTTCCAAGTGAAAGGCTAATCCTAACACTGAAGATCTCACCCTCCTACAAACACTGCAAACCCTCACTGCAGATGAACACTAAGAATAACCCAGTCACTGAGGGAAACTGCGCTGTAGGTGGAATAGAAAGTGTTGGCCAAGTTCCAAGATCTGAAATAAGGCTTACTAATCGCCCAAAGGAAAGAAGGCTTCCTCCTCCGAAAGACAAGTTGAGGAATGGTGTTGTGGGATCTCCACTGCAACACCCTGCAACACAACATTATACTTCAGCAGAAATAACGTTGTAGCTGAAGGAGGTGGCTTGGCCTTGAGCCTGAATGTGGAGAGATGAAGTGCCATCCCTCAAGAGCCCTCTTAAGAAGGAGAAGGAATCATAAAAAATAATTCCTTGTGCTAAACAACACTGCAACTCTGCTAAACAGTAGGAGACTCCAAATAGTCTAAGCAGACAAGAAATCAATAATCATAAGCATGAATCACAACGACTTCCTTGCCCTCATTTTAAATAAATGCAAGATCCCTCTCCATGGGTCCCACTCATTATGGTTTCCCCCATCAAGGAAAATTCCCTCCTCTTCCACTGCGCTGTCCCACAATATGATCTCCACCTCCTATCACTGTACTGTTTGACTTGGTCAAACATGACCTTGTCTTCATGCAAATGTCCTCTTTCACACAAGAAGGTGTGAAATCCAACTCCACTGATGATCCTCTTTCATACTAAGAGGGATTTTATTCATATTTCTAAAATGTATGGGCCTCCTTACCCATTTGTTCATCTCCTAAGTGAAAACAACAAAAATTAGTATTCCATTTACCTATAGCTAAAAGTGGAATATTACAGTCCTCCCCTCCCAAATGTTGCTTGTCCTCAAACTGAAAATATAAAATTGAGGGCCCTTCTTGAGACATGAGGTCTGATATGATTTGGGATTTACCATCCCCAAGAAATCATCCGTACAAAGTGAATTACCTCCCAACATGGCAACTCCTGAAAATGTTCCTCCACCTTGAGCTTTGGAAATGAAGGTTGGCTGAAAATCTGAATATGGTAAGTATCATAGACCACGCCATGCTGTCCTCCTCTCCACTTAGGATAAGTGTAGAGTGTGTGCTGATCTTGGGCTGAAATGGTATTGCACTTAAGTGGAAAAATGAAGAACAATCCTCCATGGATCTCCCCTCCAACATTGAAGAACAAGCTGGCCCAAAACATCTCATCCATGATGAATAAGACATGGTCATCATAGAGTATCCAAAAGAGAAAATTTCCAAAGGTTTTACATGATGATGCATGATACAAGCAATTTCTCAATACAATACAATGTAATCTCATCCACTGCAACTTCAGAAAATAGCATGGCAAGTAATATACAAAATTCATCACATCCACTAATGAATAGTAAATGGTTGAATGTGTCAAAAATACATATTCAAAAACTTGCCCTTGGTTATACAATGGATAGCTATAAAACTCATGGCTCACCTCAAAAGGAAACAAATATGTGGCTGTGGTGGCCATATCTCCCATGCTCCCATTAGAACATGTGATGCAGAAAATATGGGAATTCTCTCCCCTCAAGGACACATCCAACTCATGTGTCAATTCCCCAATCATGCTCTCAACAACAATAGAAACAATATCAGAAAACGAAGTCACGATTAGTGAAATAATGAAGGAGGTACTGATGGCTTCATGTGGTGCTTGAAGATACCAATAGTCTCCTAAGTATGTACAGCATAGTTTCACCAACTGTTGCTTTAGAAATTTACATGGAAAAATGTTTCTTGATACATGGTCAATCATGCATGTCATCATATAGTGAATGTTTGGGTGCAACGACTGAACATACATGTAATGATAAAACATTTACCCAAGGCCACATAAAATATTTCTTCCTCCATCATATATTTTGGCCCAACATTGATCATGGAGCAATGTGAAAAGCTTGCCCTCTTGTGGAGCAATGCACTGCATAGTAATGGTAAGAGTATGCAAATCAATAAATGTAAAAATATATTTCTTACCATATGTCAGAAGTAAGATGATACATGTATCCATGAGTGAGTCCTCCATAGTTTTTTCGCATAATATGAAGAGGAATTAACCATGTGCTGCAAGAAGATCCTCCTTCTCATGCTTGGAAGCCCAAGTCAAGAAGAATATGTCATAGTAATAGATGTCTCCATCCACTACCCCATCCTTTTCACCTCCTCCTTGTTCACTAAGTGTATCCAGTGTGAAGTGATCCTAGGGACACTCCATCCATAAGTCCCTGCTCTAAAGTGACAATGCTGTGAGCTCATGCAAATAGGCTCCTGTCAATACAAAGCTCTGTTCTTTGACATGCTCCTTGTCAAAGACTCCTCTAGTAATGCTCCTACAAATATGGAATATATTCCAAGATGGATTTTTTTCCTAATCATCCAAGGCCAAGGAGTAGCCCCTTTTCATGATGATAGTGCTCTATTATACTCCTGCAACATCACACAACATGTGAGAGAAAATGTGCCCTTGCTCTCTCAAGTACAACTCAAGCAACCAAAGTGCTTGCTGCCTCCTTTTGCTCCCATCATACAACTCATGTGATGGAGACACAATGAATGATATGAATGTCACATAAATACCATGCATCCATACTCCTTCCTTCCCAATGATGCAAGAATCCTGCCACCTCTTCTCCATCCCCATCCCCTTAGGAAGAAGATATGCCAAGTGATGGCCAAACTCCTTCAAGTGGAGCCAGCGCAACCAAGCCTCCTACTGCTCAGTGTCATATATTTGAAAGTGGATTACCAACCTCTTCCTTCTCATCCACATCCACTCAATCACTTATGGATGTCTCCTTCCATTATTTCCCTTGGTACTCTCCTCATGAAAGCTACCATCCTCCAAAACCAAATCTCCCTCTTTTCATTTCATGGAAGTTTGAAATGCAACTCTTTGGAGACCTCCTAGAGAATATCTATCACCCATGATTATGTTGAATCCATAAGAATCCAAATGTGATGAATATAGTATCTCCTGCCCACCATTGCTTGAAAACACTGTTAATCTCTCCAATGATGTAGTGTTTGTCTCATACTCCAACTTAAGGATGGTCTCATAGTTTTTCATAGGAGTGTCATGGTTTGTTTCATCCTCCAAAAGTTCACATTCGAACCTCAAGGGTTGTGTGCAACTCAACAAAGGTGCATGAGGATGATGGTTCACCTCTTTCTTGAACCATTCAAGTTTTCACAGTGCAATGCAATCCTACTTCTCTATATTAGCAATGTGAATTAACCCTTGGTCATGTAAAAGAAAATTTCCACAAATTCCAAAAGGATTTTCTGTAATAATAGAGAGTGGAAATCTTTTCATACCTTGATGAGATTTGGGAATCTATTGTAGGGCTGCAAGAGTTCCTTCCTCCAATGTGTTGGTTGCCCCAAATGCTGATGTAGGTGGATTCTCCTTCATGAGTGTGACAGCGTTAGTACAATACTCCTCAAGTGGTGGCGAGGGCTCCTCCTTTTCTGTTCTTCTATTGTCAAACTTCTTGATCAACTTTTGAGAAAACTTAGTAGGAGTAGACACTCTTGCATGGCTCAAATGGATGAACCATCAAATTTTGGCTTCACCTTCTAAGTGTAGCACTGAGATCTCAACAAACTCTTTCTCCACTACAGAATGTAGTAGGAAAAATTCTTCCAGCTTCCTCACCCAAGCTCTTGCTATAGATGACCCATCAAATGTAGACAAAAAAAATCTATTGCTTTTGATTTCTGTTTTGCTGCATGGTCTCTTCTCTTCCTTCAGTTGGATGAATTATGGAAAATCCAAAGTCTCCTTCGAGGCTCTAGGTTGTGATTTTTACTCAACAAGGTGATTACTTAGAATCTGATGATCCAAGTATCCTTCATGCTTGTCTTCTTCTTCTTCATGAGAATAGGAAGTGCATGGTCCTTCCTCGTATTTTTTCTCCTCCTCGTTGGAGAGGCTCTTATTAGTTCTGAAAAATGATGAGAGTAATCTCATATTGTTTATCATTCTGATCTTATTTTATCTTCTTGGGCTTAAACTCACATGTTGAGCCAAGAAACATGCTTTGATACCACTATAATATCTCCAAATGGGATTGCTCAGCAAGGCATGCCTAAAAAACACATTTTTCAAGAATGGATGCTACAGAATTTGAAATGAAGACCTAGATCCCTTAGATCAATGTATATAAGACAAAAATCCAAGAAGAGGCTCCAAAAAAATCACTCTAGGTGGGTTAAACAGGTCTCCCACACCTAGTTGTCTTGGAAAGTTCCTAGTGAAGGGACTGCAACAATGTATGAACATATAATAGAGAAACATCGTTATTTTTATGAGCCAGAACAAATGAAGATCTGAATATCCATAAAATGTATAATATAGCAGCAAAATAGTATAATTCCTTGAGGAAAGAGTCACTCAAGATAGGCAACACAAGCCTCAATAGATCATGTACATGAAATGTGAAATATACTGCTACAATAAGAATGCCCTAGGCTATGATTACGCATTTTATAAGAGACACTGCAACATGCTGGATAAAAATAAGAGGATATGAAATTATATGGCTCAATAAATGAGGGGGATCAAGTTCTCAACCCTAGAAAACAATAATACAACAATCCTTAGAAGGATTGGCTGAAATATAAAAAAATGGAAAAATGTTGGAGTTGCAGGGTAGCAGCTACAACTCAAGAACTGGAAATGAATAGAGAAGGCTGAAATTTTTTCATAAGATAAAATACCTCCTCCAATGGATCTTCCAAGTGAAAGGCTGATCCTAACACTGAAGATCTAACCCTCAGACAAACACTGCAAACCGTCACTGCAGATGCACACTGAGAATAATGTAGTCACTCAGGGAAACTGCGCTGTAGGTGGAATAGAAAGTGTTGGCCAAGTGCCAAGATCTGAAATCTATTCTGAATCCTTCCTTACTAATGTCCCAAAGGAAAGAAGGATTCCTCCTCTGAAAGACAAGCCAAGGAATGGTGTTGTGGGATCTCCACTGCAACACCCTGCAACACAACATTATACTTCAGCAGAAATAACGTTGTAGCTGAAGGAGGTGGCTTGGCCTTGAGCCTGAATGTGGAGAGATGAAGTGCAATACCTCAAGAGGCATATCAAGAAGGAGAAGGAATCCTAAATAGGAATTCCTTGTGCTAAATATAACTGTAACTCTGCTAAATAGTAGGAGACTCTAAATAGTCTAAGCGGACAAGAAATCAATAATCATAAGCTTGAATCACAATGGATGCCTTTCCCTACTTTTAATAAAATGCAATCTCCCTCTCCATGGGTCCCACTCATTAGGGTTTCCTCCATCAAGGAAACTTCCCTCCTCTTCCACTACGCTATCCCACAAGATGATCTCCACCTCCTATCACTGCGTTGTTTGACTTTGTCAAACTTGACCTTGTCTTCATGCAAATGTCCTCTTTCACACAAGAGGGTGTGAAATCTAGCTCCACTGATGATCCCCTTTCATACTAAGAGGGATTTTATTCCTATTTCTGAAATGTATGGGCCTCCTTGCCCATTTATTCATCTCCTAAGTGCAAACAACAAAAATTTATATTCCATTTAGCTGCATGCTAAAAGTGGAATATTACAGCCACCAATATCCACTTGGATCATTAGGGTCCCAAAACGGCTTCGAAAGTGGAGGATCCAGAAACCTGATAAAAATAGTAAGTTGTCCTAAAACTGAAAAACTGAAAGAAATAATGGTGTCGTTTCAAATGGAATAGGTGCGTAGCCACCAATATCCACCTAGATCATTAGGGTCCCAAAACAGCTCCGAGAGTGCAGGACCCGAAAACCTGCTAAAAATAGTAAGTTGAGCTGAAAGTGAAAAGCCGCAAGAATTGATGGTGCGGGTGCAAATGGAATAGGTGGGTCGACACCGATATCCACCTGGATCAATTTATCACCTTTATGATAATTTGAACAAAAATATAGTTACAATCCTCATCATTACAATAATACAATATCCAATAAATGACCAAAACTAGCATTTTCTCCCAAAGAATTATTTTATCATGCCTTGTATTACCCCACTAAGGATTTGTCTAGAGATATAACTTTGAAAAGGGTCTCAACTTGACTTAATAATATTAGAAACTATTTTTTCAATCCTTGTATCACCCTATTACCGACTTTTCTAATTAAACAACACCCCATTGGTTAATTGTCTAGTAAGACACCCTCGAGACTTATCTATAAAATCACTCTTAAACATCTTTCTCCTAGTGTATGTAACAACCTCAGGTTAAGATTTCATGTAGTAAATGATATTAAGGGAAAAAATTTAAGACGAAGATCATTGGACACATATTCGAAGCTAAATGGAGGGAAAAACATTAAATTTTTTATCACTTGTGGTTAATTAATGGCTATGGAAATTGGGAATGGCATTGGAAAGAAAAATTGTAATAAATGTAAATTAATTAAAGGAATAGAGGAAATTAGGAGAAAATGGATATGAAGAGTCACAAATATGCATGCAAGGGAAATTAGAGAGAAATTATAGGAAAATGAAAGAAAAAGGAAAAGTAAAGGAAGAGATATGAGGCATCAATGATAAAAAGGCATCAAATAAATAATTCACAGGTTTTGTCAATTTTAGCTTTGGATCAATTTTAGAAAGATAAGTTATAAGAGGATAGAGACAAAAATAATTTGGACACAAGCAATAAATAAAGGAAAGTAAAGGAAAGTAAAAAAAAAGGAAAGAAAGTGAGTGTAAGGAGAATATTGGAAGGTCAGTTACAATAAGAATATTTTACAGGTAACAGGTTGCATGTGTGATTTCCTTGTTGGGATTTGAATGCATGGTGCATGAATTTGGTTTACATGGTTATTTGTTTTCATTGGAATGGAATTTTAAGGGATTGAAAATGGTTTCATCCATGCCTTTCCATTTTCTATATGTCCATGGTGTGATGGGATTGCCAGAAGATTTTGAATCTAGGTGAGGTAGTCTCAGAAAAATACCAAGGGTTAGGGATGGTGATGGACTTATTTTGGAAACCCTTGATAGGTGGGTGGAGATAGGAATATTACTCTGGGTATGGTGAAGAAACTATGGGGAATCCAAGATTTTGTTGGTTTGGTGACTTCTAGACTAGTTTAGGTGAAATCACTTGGCTAAGGATTGAGGTGTGTTAGCCTTTGGAATCCCTGTTTGTTTTTTTTTTTGTTTATCCCATGAGATCCCACATTCATGCTTGGAATATGCCACGGGGGTGATTGGATGAAAGAAATATTTGGTTCAGCCCAATCTATCGTTGGGTGGTACATGGATGTCCTTGACTTGGTTGGAATTTTCGTATGTATTTCTGTATTGATTCCTATTGATGATAATGAGAAGATGTATTTTTCATTGTGTTTATTTTAGGATTGGTTTCTCATGGTTTCATTCTGGTTAAATTATGGTTATAGGCATGGTTAAATTTTATGCTCTGGTTATGGATCTTATTCAATATTTGATAATAAAAAAATTATGGTTCACTACAAGGAAAAAGCCCTCTAGCAGATGTTTTTGAGGAACCCCTTATAAAAATACCGAGGAGGTTGGCGGGCGGAGGTTTTTGCGGATGTATTTCATCTGGTGCTCTTATCACCGAAAAACGCACCGGTGTGTTCAAGATGAATAGCACCGATGCGGTTAAAAAATTGGCACACCGGACACCGTGCGCTCCGTACACACCCGTCTGGTGCGTTGTAATTCTATAGAGTACTAGTACTTTACATAACTTCCGCACCGGTGTGGAATCAAGAAAACGCACCAGGGCATCCATAAAACGCGTGCACCTGTAGATGGTTAAATAACAAAAATAAGGGGAAAAATATTGTATAAAACATTAGCACACCGTAAATCGTGCGCTCTGTACACACCCGCCTGGTGCCTTTTATTAAGGAACAACACCGGTGCGTGTCAACTCGTTAGCACCCGTATCTCATAAAAAATGCACGGAACAGAAACCGCCCGGGGCGGAATGAGTGAAACGCATCGGGGCACCATAAATTCCGTGCACCAGAAAAGGGTTAAAAAAACAAAATTACACCCAAAAAACCGCACAAATCATTGGTTCACCGGAAAATGTTCCTGGTGTGTCTTATTACTGTAGAGCACCAGTGCGTTACTGCTAAGCTGCCCCAATGTCTCATAAAAAGCACACGGAACAGAAACTTCCTGGTGTGGAATGACTGAAATGCACCGAGGCCCCATTAATACCGCGCACCGAAAAAGAGTTAAAAAAAAAAATTATGGCCAAAAAACCGCAAAAAGCATTGGTTCACTGGACATCATCCCTGGTGTGTCTTATTAATATAAAGCACCGATGCATTACCTCTAAGCTGCCCCGGTGTCTCATAAAATGTGCACGGAACAAAAACCACTCGGTGCGGAATGAACGAAACGCACTGAGGCCCCATTAATGCCACGCAACAGAAAAGGGTTAAAAATCACAAAATTACGGCCAAAAAACCGCACAAATCATTGGTTCACCGAACAGCATGACAAATGCGTCTTATTATTGTAGAGCAATGATGCATTACCACTAGGACGCCCTGGTGCCTCCTAAATGCATGCGAAAACAAAAATCGCCCGGGGCGGCATAGTGCAAACGCACCAGTACACCAAAAAAAACCCCGCGCACCAGAACAGGGTTAAATAAAAAAAAAACAACGGCCAAAAAACTGCATTTTTCCCTTTTTTCAGTGCTATAGAGCTCTCAAGCACCGGTGAAAGTTATCCTTGTTTGAGCTGCACTGACATCCGTGCTCCCATTGCACTTATTGCACGCACTGCTGCTATGCATTGCCACCAATATCTAGCTTGAATTTTATAAAACAGTGGACAAATTTTCTTTTGCAAATTGTATAGCCAATATGCCTCCTCGACGGGTAAATGTACTATTATTTTTCTTGTTTTTCCATAATTAAACCTTTTAGAATATTATATTTTGAAAAAACCTTAAAATAACCATTAAAAAAAAAAAATGTCGCGCGGTGCGCTCGAGCCGTTCGACTCGCACCGATTTACGATGCTACCTGTAAAGTTATAGGCCGCACCGCAGCCGGCACTAATGGTATCCGCACTGGTTCCGGCACGGTACCGTGCAGCGCAATGTGTTAATTTAAAAAAAAATTAAAAGTGTGGTGCGGTCGGTTACCAAGCCGCACCGTTGACAATGGTGTATCGTAGCAACTCGGTGTGTTGACAGAATTATTAGCCCCGGGGCGGGTAATGTTTTCAACGCACCGGAACCACAATTCGACATTGTCAATGGTTCGGGCTGGTAAACCAATGCTAAGGGTATTCACACCGATTCTGGGGCGGATACCAAAAGTTCACTGTGTTATTTAAATTTCTTTAAAAAGAGCGGTGCGGTCGGCTACCTAGCCGCACCATTGACCTAGTTCAATTGTGGTGGAGTGGTAAGTTGACTGAGATAACAGCCCCGGGCTAGCTATTTTTTTCAGCACACGGCTTACCATATTTGGCCTAATTCAACGGTGTGGCATCTTAAAATATCGCATCGACAACTTTGTACGGTGGTAGGAGGGCAGTGTACTGACTTAGTTATAAGCCCTGGGCGGATAGTGAAGTCAGCGCACTGGCCTCCTGACACCGCATGTAGTGAACGGTGCGCTAAAAACATTTTCTGGAGCACTGCTTCTAGTGTGGTCGATATCATGAGGTGCACCGTATCCGGTGCGCTCTATGGGGTGACGCGCCAGGACCGGTGCGTGACTGTGTTTTTGGCGCACCGACTCTTGTTTTATTTATTTTTCAAAAAATAAATATATACGTATAATTGTAAATACATGTGTCATTTAATAAAAAAATTGTGTTTAATATGTCAATCATTCAGAGACATGAAAGGAGAGAAGAGGGGCAACAACAACAACAACAGGTGGAACTATATAACATGGTTCGCCTGTGGGAGGCAAGAGAGAGGGAGAGAGATGCGTACCCTCACCCTATTACAGCAGCGACGCAAGGGCTCCTTAGGCAGGTAGGCCTCCTCAAGTTCTATGAGGAGGCTACTTCCCTAAAGTCCCATATGTTTTTTCTGAGACATCTTATCCGAAGGTGGAATGCCCAACAACAGGCTTTCCGGATTGGTATCAACCAATGGTACACGCCCACTGAGGAGGATGTATATTTTATTACATATGGTATTGAGGAGAGGGGTGGATTTTCCCTCGTTCCCTGAGGTTCCAGCTGGCTGTGTGGCATGGAGTCAATTAGTTTACTCCCAGAGATACATTGGAGAAAATTTAGTATCTCTTACATATTTTTAGGTCGCTGGAGGGCAGTTACGTATTGGTGCGTTTGGTCATGAGGAGGTCCAGTGTCTCTCACTTATCATTTCGACCATTTCGCACAACACCAGTGATGGGAAATGCATTAGTTGCCAGCTTTTATATTATGTTGGTTCTTTACTACAGCAACCATGACTTGTCAGGCAGTCTGCCATTTTTTTGTAGTAGTTCTGTACAACATTAGATAGATGTCGTGCTCATGCACAAGGGAGGGTCAACTTCCCTTTTGCTTTAGAGCTTTTTTGTTTATTTTTTGAGAGTTTTCCAGAGACGAGGCCTTCTTTTCTTCGGCAGCCTCGTAGGTCAATTATTGAGGCACGTATGCACATGTGGGGGCATATGATGCCCAAGAGGGAGGAGACTCTTTTTCCAGCGAGGATATCAGATGATGCACTGGAGTTGCTAGCGAGTGTTGATGAGCATCCCTTTATTTTGGTCCCCTATCCTTATGCGGGGTTGGATTGGCGAGGGTGTGCCAACATCCTCTTCACAACTGATGAGCTGCCAAATGATATTGGTAATATTAATGTTTTATTTAAACTTATTATAACATGTTCTTTAACTTGTTTTTATTAAATTGTGTAATAAAATCCTCTAATTACTGTTGTGTACTTGTATATATTTTGCAGATATTGGCTCTTTTGATGGCAAGGAGATGCCGCCACCACCACCTGATCCAGGTGTGGATCCTCATGATGAGGATGAGGGCATGCCAGATATTACCGAGGATCATCAGGAGGCCGGTCCAGATCAAAGACCTGCTCCTGCTAGTGCGCCGGTGCGCGGTCGATGTCTTTGTGATGCTAGATATAGGATGGAGTTGGGCGACCAACTCATTGCATTGATTGTTGAGGCGAGCATCAGGCCCGTTGATTTCAAAAACATAGAGGTCGGTGACAGGCTATCACAGATGTGGAGAGGCATGTCGCGTGACATGTACAGTCTGATGCGGCATGTCGTAGGATTTACGACAAATTTTATGCAACTGACGAGGATTGTTGCATGTTATGATCGAGTCGCAGTACATGATGGACAGACTGCGAAGCGCAGTGTACCATCATCTCATGATATTTCACAGCCTCGCACCATGCCAGATTTGCATGAGCCTCCACTAGCATCTACCAGCAGTCATCATGGAGATGAAGTTGGACCATCGGCCACTAGTACTGATATTGATGTTGTACTACCACTAGCTGATCCATGACATTTATATTACAGTTGTATATTTTTAACATTATTCAATTATATATATATATATATATATATATATATATATATATATGGTCCATGTATTTTATGTTCATGTTGCAGTTGTACTTAATTTACATGTTGTTAATCATCATGATGTGTATGTTGTTAGGTCATGTTAGATATGTTCATTTAATGTGCAGCTTGCAGATAGATGGGCATGTGATAGCATGAGATGTATATTTGATGTTTGTGTTGTACTGATGATGTTAATATATAATGTTAATTGTGTTTTGTTATATGATCATGATCACGATGATGTAGTTAGCGATTTTGAATGTGTTTTTTAGTCAAATATGATGTTTGTAAGATGGTTATCATGAACGTGATGTTTATTAATTAATTTTATACCAAATGATCATGATATTGTAAATTTGTAATATTTTTATTTCTAATTGTATTTGAAATTATAAAGTTGTAATTGTAATGGTATATATGTGAATTTCTAAACTTGTAATTGTAATTGTAATTTTTAAAATTGTAAAATTGTAATTCTAATTCTAATTCTAATTCTAATTATAATTGTAATTGTATGTAAAATATTTGTAAAATTTTAATTGTATTAATGTGAAATGAATTTATTAAAATTTTTAAATTTGTAAATTTGTAAATTTTAAATAATTGTAAAACAATAAATCTAGAATAATATGATTTATTGTAACATAATAAAGTTTATAAAATAATGCAAATAAATTTCTGTACTTTATAATTATAATTATTTTATTATGATCTTAGATACAAAAAAAAGAATTAATTTATACAATACGTCATTGTTTTCGAGATCAACATAATACCAAATTATCAAGTGAATTATTGATTTTAACATTAACACAATGCAAATTACCAATTAATTCAAAATACATATTATATTAATATTTTGAAAAACCCATCTTAAAAAGTATAAATATTGAAGAAATAACACATGTACCATATCACTCTCGGTTCTCATGATCACCCTCATTATCTTCTAGCTAGCATGGAATGATAACACTATTGTTCTAAAAAATATGTTTTGACCTAGGGTCATGTGTTAATATGAACCACCAATCCCTATCCAACACATTTGGGTAAAAAAACACCTGGTTGCAGTGTTTAGGGAAAACATAGGCTCCTTAGCTTCATCCCACATCTTTCTAGAGTTGATACATATAAGCCTACTATCGCGATCTTCCTTTACATTATTCTGATTAAAGGTGTCCCACCACTTGCACCTAAAAATAACACATTGGAAAGAAGAAAAATCCACTTCAATAATCTCTTGTATCTTTCTGACGTAACCTAACGTCCCTCATACTAGTTGTTGATCATGGTGGCTAGATCGACTAGATTGATTGAACTCGACTTCCACTCCACAGTCTTCTTGATGTTTCCAGCATTGGAATTTTCTGTGCGAAAATGGTGTCCATATGCCCACATATAAGGGAACAAATGCAACTATTATAAAAAAGTGAAACAAATCATAGTGTCATGTGTCTTATAAATAATAATCCAACAGTAGTTAAAATATGAAATGTAGATGTCTTAATATAAGTTTCAAATTTACATATAAATTAAAAATATTATTACTGAGTTGCTGCACCCAATCCCTATGTTTAGCGCATCCTCTTTAGCACGTCGGTAACGACTGGTAGCACCGTATTTTTCTCTGACTTGGTCAGCAACCCAACTATTGGGGCATATTTTTGGCATATTTTCTTTTAAATGATTGGGATAAGGCACACTTCTACCATTCAACCGTCTGAATTATTTCCAGTCACTATCCCATTTCATCCTGTTTTGTTCATACAATGCGACCCACGGTTGTGTCGCTTGAGAATTGTAAAGAGTGAATTTATTGATTGCTTCAATTTTTGCTTTCGCTGATGAAATCAAACCAACATTATATAGTACTTAGAGATCAAACTATACATTATATTGAAGTTAAACATGAATATTAATTACTTTTTGTAAATTTGAAAAATTATAAGTCGCTTACTCTTTATCAAGCGCTTTTTCCCACTCGTTTGGAGCAACTCTCCTTCTCTTCTGTCTTCATCCATTTGATCGTCCCAAATCACCGCACTTGGTCTGTTGTCGATTTTCTTGATGTACTCACTGGCATAGTATAAATACTCATACGATATGTACCCCTCTGCCATAGACCCCTCGATTTTTTCCCTTTGTCGAACAAAACCTTTCAATTTATTCATGTGCCTCTCTTAGAAGAACATCCAATGACAAGAAACAACCCCAACTAATTCAACCTCATATACCAGGTGGATTATAAGATGAACCTGTAAGTCCATGAAACTCGTCGACAGTTCCTTCTCAAACATACAAACAATCTCAACTATCTCTTGATGCCACCGTGGAATGCTAGCTACATGAATCTCCTTTGACGTGATCCAATGTACAAATGTAGATAATTTAGATATGGCACATCCTAGGTCTTGAGGGAATTCTTGTTTCACACACCCACACACAAACAAAGGATAATGACACTGCAAAGTTATAAACACGTGCAATAATATACAAAATAAGTTATGTTTTATGATCCCCGCATGGGATAAAATTTATTAATATAACGAATAATAAAATCATGCTTTTGACATTATACGTACTCTTAGAAGATTCAAATGGTCATGCGATTTATCATACCTGACATGCCCACATTTCAGACACATCTCTTTGTCTGCATATTCTCCTCTATATAGAATACAATCATTTGGACATGCATGATATGATATGTACTTAACACCCAACATTTTCAACAATTTATTTTCCTCTTCGCAACTACCGCGAAAGACATTATCACTCAGAAGAACCTTATCTTTGAATAACCTGTAGTTGGTGATCATGGAAAAATATATTAATATTAAATGTACATTAATGTCAATATAATTATTAACGTTCATAAAATTTAACATTTGTAATTTTCATTGCAGTGTACTGATTATATTTCAAATTTATATAAGGGGAGTACTTTATGGTAACTTACCTCAAAAGTTCCAAGAAACATGCATTCGACAAGCCAAACTTTTCTTTCAAGCTGTACAGTAACATTGTTTTCCCCAACTGGGTAGACATTGACTGACCTCCAGGTCCAAAGAGAGGGGTGGTGGAAGCAAATTTAAGGCTTTCGAAAAAGATGTCAGTGATATGAGCATCATCCCCTAGCTGATCATCATTTTGGAATGCATCTAACAACATTATCTCCATGGCAGTCGTATCCCTTAATTAATCATCCATACCAACCTTTATTTCATTGCCTCCATTGCCAGCTTGTGAAGAACTGCTATTGCTATAGTCATTCCTAATTGGTGAATCTGGACGTAGAGGGAATTGAATCAATGGTTGATTCAACCATTCTTGGTATCGTTCCTCTCTGATTTTTTCTCTTAATTCAGTCTTCTCTCGATTTGACACTGTCATGGGGTGCAACGGAAGATGGTAGGTAGGTCGTTCATCATCACTAGAATCCTAATAATTTAAAAAAACAAAAACAAAAAATTGAACCTGATTAGTACAAAATATATGATATCAATTAGTAACCACGTTGACAATATTGCATGATTATAAATTGGTTTGACGTTGAAATAATTACATATTAATAAATATATATACCAAACAATTATAATTATAATTACCATCATTGTCCCGGGATTGTGGCTAGAAAATGCAATATTGTTACAATTGGCAGGGTGAAGCAGTTGTCTATTTTCATCTACCAAATGCGTCTTGCGGTATGCAACTCCTGATAAGAACTTCTGATGTTTTGGAGCAGTTTGAATATTTGTGCATATGAACTCGATGTTGAATTTGCATGAACCTGCAAATTTGTATACATTATAAATTTAATTAAGTTGTGTGTGATTGACTGCATGGATAAAAAACATATATAAATTCAATTAGATAGTGAAAAAATAAAACAAATCTGAAGTAAATATTACGTCTCCACATGGATAGGGAGAACTCCGCGATGGACTTTGAGAAATATTATGGAATGAGCTAGATTTTGAAGAATTGTCTATTCCATATAATATATGATTTTTTCTCCCTGCATTTGACAAAAACAACAATAAATTTTGATGCACAAACTTCAATGTCATTCCGATGCGTAATGTACAGATAACCGCACCGGTGAGTTTTCTTTTTTATTTTGCGCACCGGTGCCATTTTATAAAACGACGCACTAGTGTGGTTAAATTAAAGGATGCACCGGTAAACGAATAACCGCAAATAAAAAAAGCGCAACCCTATTTTCTTTAAGTGAAAAAAGCGTTAAATTGAAAAATGGGCCGCAAAATATTTTCGAAAATCTAATTTCATAAAACATTTCTTTAAATACTAAACATTTTTCATTATTTCACTATTTTTGCAAAAAAAATTCAGCCAGAGATTTGCAGGATACATACCTGGAGCAAATAGAGCACGAGAGCAATGTGGAGCAGGGAAATACATTCGAACAGAAGTATTCAGACAATCAAAATTCCAAACCTCTAGTTAGTCAAACCCTGTACCATATAATTTCAAACGATGTGAGTAAGTTTATTGTTTTTTTGTACCTTTTTCTGCAGTTTTTTTTATGCAGTAAATTAAGAAATCAAAGTCTATTGTTTTTTTTACTTTTTTCTGTAATAAAATAACAAAATCAAAGCTTATTGTTTTTTTAACCTTTTTTTTTGCAGTTTTTTTTTACCTTTTCTGCAGTTTTCAGAAACAAAAATAAAAAAGAAATCTATTTTTACAAACAAAACCCTAGATTTTTTTTTTCTGCCCTTTCTTCTCCCTCTTTCTTTTCAATTTAGATTTATAGGGTTTGTATAGTCATAAGACATCCAACCCACGGGACGACTTGCATATTCAGATCCCAATCCATGATGGCCCTTGCTTCAATCTTAAAAAAATACATATTTTTTTCGTTGGTGTGCCCTGTGTAACAGAGCACACTGGTGCACTCCGTTATAGAAGCACACCACGAAAGTACAATGATTTTATTTTTTTATCAGTGTGCCATACGTAACATATGACACCGGTGCACTATTGTATTATGGTGCACCGCAAACATGTTGATTTAAAAAAAACCATTTTAGAAACAAACCCTACATTCTTTTTGTTACTGCCCTTTCTTCTCCCACTTTCTGTGATTTCAAAATTAGGGTTTTTAGATTTATATTTATATGATTTGTATTGATAAATATAAGCCTCAGACATCCAACCAACAGGACGACCTGCAGAGTCGGATCTCAATCCATGTCGGCCCTTGCATCAATCTTAAAAAAATACAGACTTTTTTTTTCGTCAGTGCGTTCTACGTAACATAGCGCACCAGTGCGCTCGGTTATAATAGCGCACCATGAACGTAGAGTGATAAAAAATAAAAAAATAAAAAATGTTCTTATTAGTGCGCCATATGTAACATATGGCATCGGTGCGCTATTTCATTATGGAGCACCGCACACGTGCTGTTTTGGAAAAAAACCATTTTAGAACTTTTTGTTTCTGCCCTTTCTTCTCCCAGTTTCTGTGATTTCAGAATTAGGAATTTTCAATTTATATTTATAGGGTTTGTATTGCTAAATATAATCCTATGAAATCCAACCAACAGGAGGACCTGCGTAGTCTGATCCCAAACCATGTTGGCCCTTGCGTAAAAAAAAAAAAATTGTTGGTGCGCCCTGTGCGGAATACCGCACCGGTGCACTTTGTTCTCCTAGCGCACCGTGCAAGTACTGTGATAAAAAATTAGAAAAAAAATTAAAAAATCAATGCGCCATTTGTAAAATATGCAGTCGGTGTGCTATTTCATCATGGCGCACCGCGAGCATTCTGTTTCGAAAAAAAAAACTTTCAAAAGATACAAACCTTACATTTATTTTGTTTCTCTCTTTTCTTCTTCCTGTTTCTATGATTTCAGAATTAGGGCTTTTCAATTTAGATTTATAGGGTTTGTATTGTTAAATATAGACCTAAGACATCTAACCGACGGGACGATTAGCATATCGAATCCCAATCCATGTAGACCCTGGCATGAATTAAAAAAAACAGATTTTTTTATCGGTGTACCTGGAGTACGTAGCACACCGGGGCTCTTTATTTTACAAGCGCACCGTAAAATGTAACGTGATAATTTATTTTTATTGGTGTGCCATATGTAAAATATGGCACCAATTTCTGCTAAAAAACTAACACTGGAAATTTTTTATTATTTTATCATGGTTAACCGGTGCGGTTATTGACATGTAACACACTGATGCTCTTTGTTGACATAGAGCACCATACGGTCTATTATACTATTATGGTGGTGCGTTTGGAAGAGAGACATGCACCGGAGATGATGCGTAAACCATGAATGGCGCACTAGTTTTTTGAGTTTTTTTTTTTTTACTTGAAAATTTGACAATTTATTTGTAAATATATTATTGAATGATATGGTATAGGTTTGAGATTGATAAATAAATGAGTGACAAGAGATGAAGTAACAAAAATACTGATAACACATCAAGAAAAGCAAAAAAGGCAAGTTCTTTGTAAATTTTTTACAAAAAAATGATTTTTGAACTATATGTAAGTTTAACTAATATGTATTGTTTACTGTATATCATGCAGAGCCACAAAATGAAAAAGCTCGATAAGATTAGTTCTGATCTAGGACCAGAAGAGCATGAAAGCTTGATGGAAAAATTGCAAAAGAATGAATCAAGTGAATGAAAAAATACTATCGATCCAATATGAGTGTATTTTTTTAGTTTTCATTAATAATATAATTAAAATTATTAGATAACATGTTTGAAAAATTCTATTAATTCACATCTGTTTAATGTTCTACAGGGATCAACAACTCAGAAAATGAATGTTGTTCTAAGAAAATAAAAAAAATAGAACATGCAAATGAAAATGAATTGGTCTTTAGCTCATCTAGAGTGGTGCTGGAGGTTAATGAAAGGGGGAAAAACTTTTATAAAAGTTTGAGGGATCTAGTGGAATGAATGTATAGACGTTATTCCCACTTACAATACAAAACAATCCAATGATTCCAAGAACCAAATTTTATGTAACCTACAGGAAGAGTTTCCAGAGAATTGGTCAATGAGACATGTCAGAATTTTAATAGCAAAAATGTACCAAAAAAAAAAAGGAATGAAAAAGTAATATTCCTTTAGATATTTGTCTAGAATTATTTATAAATATCACTTTTGTTATACTTACTTTTCATATAACAATATAAAAATTAAATAGTTTATTGTCATGTTAAATTTTCAGGAAGATTATGAAAATATCAAAATATAAACGAGCTGATATCAGAAATATGCCAGTAGGAATGTCCAAAAAGGTGTACAAGGATATGGTCAAAGAAATGGACAAAATTGCATCGCTGGAGAAGCCATATCAACAACAACTTGCTTCAAATGTAATACATAATCATTGATTTTTTCGATCGTTAGGTACAATAAATAAACAATTTAGCATTAAATATTAATTTTTGAGTATTTTCTTGCAGAAAAGAAAAGAAATTGGAACCCATTCAACACATAAAATAGGACGACAAGGAAGAAAATGATTGATATCTAAGTTTGTGAGAGTAATTGTTACTTCCTTATAACAAATTAACTAGATTTCATTTTTGTATTTTTTAAGTTGTTTTAGAAAAATCATCATTGAATGTCTTCAAACAGGTGCTAACATACAAAGAAGAACCATCAGAAGAATTGATTGAAATTGGGTTAAATATGGGTTGTGCATATATGTTGGCATATCAGAACTTAATTGTGGAATTTGTAAGCATCTATCGATCTTGTTTTAGTTAGCTCCGTCTATAATTAATAGAAAAAATAAATCTTTTATATTAAATATATGATTTTTTATGGGGTATATAAATTGCACGAAACAAAATATGGCACTGTGTCAATAGATCAAATCTTGAAAGATGGCATGTTACATGGTTTTGAAAGAATGTGTATAGTTTATGAGTCAATTGTTGCATTGGTATGTCATCTCTTTTCGATTTACATTGATGTATATTATTTAATATTACAATTTTCATTATTCTCACTAATGTATATACACTCATTACAATTTATTTTTATGTTTCTAGATGGAATGTGAAGAAGAAGAAAAAAATCAACATCGTGAAAAAAACATTTCTGAAAATAACCCAAGTCATGGAAGTTTCTCTAGCAGTGACAACAGTTCAAGCCAAGAATGATGATCACTATATTTGGATATAAAAGAAAGGTGTTGTATTTTTTGAAAAATGTCTGTGAAATCAGACATTTTCTTTAATGTAATGGACATACTGTCCCAATTGAAAGATAAAGGAATACCAATAACTGTCCCATTTTGTATGACAAAGAATGTCTTTTTCATATATGTGTGTGTGTGTGTGTGTGTGTGTGTGTGTGTGTGTGTGTTTTAATTTATTCTATTTCATTCTCTATTGTCGCTATTGCATTCTCCATTGTCGTTCTCAAATGCACTAATAAAAATTTAATTCATATGTGTCGAATTTTGATGAATAATGAATTTTAAAAAACCATAATAATTTTGATATGATATAACAAATTAATCCAAACATCACATTCAAATAAATTAATAAAAATTTAATTAATATGAATATTTTTATAAGATGTGTCGACTTTTGATGAATAATGAATTTAAAACAATCACAATAATTGCACTATCGCAAGTCGATGTTTCTAAAAAATACAAAATGAAAACCAGTGCGTCTATCCTTACACCTATGTGATTGTATTCTTAAGTTCCCCGGTGCGTTTTTATGACCTATGGGCATTGCACAAATACCAAAACTGGTTAAAAATATCGAGGCGTTTATGCGGTATGACTCTTTGATGCATTTATGTCTATCTATGAACCGGTGCCTTTTTACGACCTATTAACACCGCACGAATACAGATATAAATTATAAATCTCTATGTGTTTGTGTGATACTATGCACTGGGGTGTTTTTGTGTGTATACACAACAGTGGATTTAGATGACATATGGGCACCACACGAATACCGATACCAATTATAAATCTCTATGCATTTGTGTGATACTGCGCACCGGGGCATTTAAGAGTCTATACGCACCGGTGTATTTGTATGACATATTTTCACCGCATGAATATCGATATCAATTATAATGCTTGGTGCATTTGTGTGAAGGGATGCATCGGCGCATTTCTATAAGTCTACGCACTAGCGCGTTGATATGACCTATGGGCACCGCTCAATTCCCAAGACCAATTATAACTGCCCCATGTGTTGTATCACCAACACTATGCCTGGTGCTATTTGATACCTTAATGGCCTGGTGAATTCTCCTTAGACTGCCTCGGGGTGCCATGCACATGTACGCACTGGTGTGTTAAATCCTGATTAGCGCACCGATGAAAAAAACATCCATAATAACCTATATCCACCTATTTTTTTTATTGTGTTTAATTTTCATTAAAAGCTCCGCCAAAACCTCCGTAACCATAAACGAATGTGGTAGCATGTGTTTTTTTAACAATTTTGGCCAATTTTATAAAGCTAAAAACATCCTTTATAACCTCCGCTAGAGGGTCTTTTCCTTGTAGTGTTTCTCCTTGTCTAAGGCCTTCTTCAAGACAATTTTCCTTGGCCTCTTCCTAGGAAGAGGTTCTTCCTTTTCTTCAGTGTCATCATGAGTGCCCAAGACCTCATCTAGCTTTGCCTTGGATTTTCTAGCCTCTTTCTGAGCTCTGATAGCTATGATCTCATAGATGTCCTTCTGTGCCTCCAGCTACTTGTTTTCAACCTTAAAGAAGTTAATCGCATTCTTGGCCCTACCTAGATTGGCTTGTGAATCCCTAATCTGAGCATCCTTGCTTTGGAGCATCATGTTTGAGATCCTTGCCTAATTCTCATCATCACTGTTAAGGTGAATGAGTTGAAATTCTTGTTCAGTCTCATGCTTGTCTTATTATTCTTCATCAATGACCTTTTCATTACCTTTGTCAAGTTTCTTAGTTGATGTAGAAGGCATGGCTCCTTGCCTCTTAAGGGTAGCAAACACATGCCTATTTCCCCTTTGGTAGGCCAAAGGAAAAGGCTCAATGTTACTCATTTCAGTGCCCTCACTATTACTTCCATCATCACCGCCCTTGTGGCTGCCATGATCACTGTCATCATGACTCTTTGATCTATTGCCATCATCAATACCAACATCATCACTACCCTTTACTCACTAGAAAAATTTGGCGGAAATTCCGACGGCCAATTCGTCGCTATTCCAACACATAGTCGTCGCAAGAGAAAAAGTTCGAGGGCAGACAAAATGTGGTTTGTCATGCCGTCGCCATTCCGACGCACGTAAAAAGTGTCGCACTATCAACACTTCTTTCGTCTCTTCCAAACAAGCGCCACTCTTCCGAAGTCTCACAAACCGTCGCACCTCCGACGTTTGTAAACTGTCGCACATCCGACGAAATGTGGTCCGACGTTTTGAATGTCGCTCTTCCGACGTTTTGAACGTCATTCTTCCGACATTTGTAAACAGTCGCAATTCCGACGCAACGTGGTCCGACATTTTGGATGTCGCTCTTCCGACGTCTGTAAGATGTCGCAATTCCGACGAAATGTGGTTCGACGTTTGTAACGTCGTTCTTCCGACGTTTGTAAGCTGTCGTAATTCCGACGAAATGTGGTCCGACGTTTTTATACTGTCTCTCTTCCGATGTTTCTGGATTGTCGTAGTTCCGACGTCTACAAGGCGTCGGTAGACCAACGGAGGGTTCAATTTAAAAAAAAAATGAAATTTTAAAAGACGAGAAACGCTGTTTTGAATATATTATATGAAGTAAAACAGTCCATGAAGTCATTACATTTTCACATTTGAAGATTGGAACCCAAATATCCATCCAGAAAAGTGGAAGTCCCACCCCAGACAATGATAGAAAAATACCCCATGTCACCTACAGGGACATGATATAAAACCCAGTAACGGTCCACATGGAAATTATCTACAAATATGAGAAAGCATCCAAATATGCCCGAGGCATCTATAAGAAAGTCAAATAGAAGTATGTAGAATAGTAAAACAACAGATAGAGTACCGACATCCATTGTTCCAAATACAAATTAAAGTACCCAAAATCCTTGAACAGAGAAAAACGCTAATCATGTGAGGAGTGTGATATGTCCAAAATATTAAAAGACCATCAGACCATATCAATAAACCAGCAACATAGACCAACATCGCTAGTTTTGAAGGCAGAGTGATAAATATTAATCATTTTTTTTTCACAAGAGAAAAAAAGTTGTTTTGAATATATTATATGAAGTAAAACAGTCCATGATTACATTTTCACATCTGAAGATTGGAACCCAAATATCCATCCAGAAAATTGGAAGTCCCACCCTAGACAATGATAGAAAAATACCCCATGTCACCTACAGGGACATGATATAAAACCCAGTAACGGTCCACATGGAGATTATCTACAAATATGAGAAAGCATCCAAATATGCCCGAGGCATCTATAAGAAAGTGAAATAGCAGTATGTAGAATAGTAAAGCAACAGATAGAGTACCGACGTCCATTGTTCCAAATATAAATTAAAGAACCCAAAACCCTGCAACAGAGAAAAAAGCTAATCATGTGAGGAGTGTGATATGTCCAAAATATAAAAAGACCATCAGACCATATCAATAAACCAGCAACATAGACCAGCATCACTAGTTTTGAAGGAAGAGTGATAAACATTAATCATTTTTTTTTCACAAGAGAAAAAACGTTGTTTTGAATATATTATATGAAGTAAAACAGTCCATGAAGTCATTACATTTTCACATCCGAAGATTGGAACCCAAATATCCATCCATAAAAGTGGAAGTCCCACCCCAGACAGTGATAGAAAAATACCCCATGTCACATACAGGGACTTGATATAAAACCCAGTAATGGTCCACATGGAGATTATTGACAAATCTGAGAAAGCATCCAAATATGCCCGAGGCATCTATAAGAAAGTGAAATAGCAGTATGTAGAATAGTAAAACAACAGATAGAGTACCGACGTCCATTGTTCCAAATACAAATTAAAGTACCCAAAATCCTTGAACAGAGAAAAACGCTAATCATGTGAGGAGTGCGATATGTCCAAAATATAAAAAGACCATCGGACCATATCAATAAACCAGCAACATAGACCAGCATCGCTAGTTTTGAAGGCAGAGTGATAAACATTAATCATTTTTTTTCACAAGAGAAAAAACGTTGTTTTGAATATATTATATGAAGTAAAATAGTCCATGATTACATTTTCACATCTGAAGATTGGAACGCAAATATCCATCCAGAAAAGTGGAAGTCCCACCCCAGACAGTGATAGAAAAATACCCCATGTCACATACAGGGACTTGATATAAAACCCAGTAACGGTTCACATGGAGATTATCGACAATCTGAGAAAGCATCCAAATATGCCCGAGGCATCTATAAGAAAGTGAAATAGCAGTATGTAGAATAGTAAAGCAACAGATAGAGTACCGACGTTCATTGTTCCAAATACAAATTAAAGTACCCAAAATCTTGCAACAGAGAAAAACGCTAATCATGTGAGGAGTGTGATATGTCCAAAATATAAAAAGACCATCATACCATATCAATAAACCAGCAACATAGACCAGCATCGCTAGTTTTGAAGGCAGAGTGATAAACATTAATCATTTTTTTTTTCACAAGAGAAAAAACGTTGTTTTGAATATATTATATGAAGTAAAACATTCCATGAAGTCATTACATTTTCACATTTCAAGATTGGAACCCAAATATCCATCTAGAAAAGTGGAAGTCCCACCCCAGACAATGATAGAGAAATACCCCATGTCACATACAACGACTTGATATAAAACCCAGTAACGGTCCACATGGAGATTATCGCCAATCTGAGAAAGCATCCAAATATGCCCGAGGCATCTATAAGAAAGTGAAATAGCAGTATGTAGAATAGTAAAGCAATAGATAGAGTACATACCGACGTCCATTGTTCCAAATAAAAATTAAAGTACCCAAAATCCTTGAACAGAGAAAAATGCTAATCCTGTGAGGAGTGTGATATGTCCAAAATATAAAAAGACCATCAGACCATATCAATAAACCAGCAACATAGACCAGCATCGCTAGTTTTGAAGGCAAAATGATAAACATTAATCATTTTTTTTTTCAGAAGAGAAAAAACGTTGTTTTGAATATATTATATGAAGTAAAACAGTCCATGAAGTCATTACATTTTCACATCTGAAGATTGGAACCCAAATATTCATCCAGAAAAGTGGAAGTCCCACCCCAGAAAATGATAGAAAAATACCCCATGTCACATACAGGGACATGATATAAAATCCAGTAACGGTCCACATGGAGATTATCGACAATATGAGAAAGCATTCAAATATGCCCGAGGCATCTATAAGAAAGTGAAATAGCAGTATGTAGAACAGTAAAGCAACAGATAGAGTACCGACGTCCATTGTTCTAAATACAAATTAAAGTACCCAAAATCCTTGAACAGATCAAGAAAAACGCTAATCATGTGAGAATTCTAAGTAAAGTTAATCTATTAACATTGCGAATAAAATTACACCAAAGTCAAAAACATTGCCTGGCCATACACATGGCAAATTTGTCATCAAAAAAATCAAAATATTAAGAAGACTACCCTCATACGGGGAAACCAGTCTTGAACGTTTAATTAACATAATTCAAAAATATTACAAAGGTCCAGCACAGTAAAATAATCTAAAAGCAGCCCAATTAAGTGGGCCTGCTAAGCAAGAAAAACAAATTAACCAAACTACTCCTCCGGTGGTTCCTCCACGATTCGGCACCATCCTTCGGAAGGTCCAGGATCACTAGGTGCTACCTCCACATGCATGCCACAACTCCCCTCCTGAAGGCCCGAATGCTGGCCGACTTTTTCTGAGCTCAGACCTGCCGGACGGGTGCATTCTTCCTCTGTTTGGGTCTCCTCGTGGAAGACCACAGTGACTAAAGCCATGATTCGCGGGTAGTTGAGAGAGAAATTAAAGGAAAATTGCGCAGTGCACGTCGTGGGAGAAGGTGAACTAGCGGTGGGGAAGCGAGGAGCAGGGGAATCCATACGGTGGCCAGATCCTACAAGCCGACCCCGCCCACTCCTAGTATTTGGATATCGACCTGCGTAATATTCACTGGACTGGCCAGAAGTCGACTCTGTTGATGGGCTGGAGGGAGCGTGCAGGGGTTGACCTCTAGTGCTCCCCCTGCAGCAACGCATTCTATGATGCACGCGAGGCATGGGTGCAATCTCAGGTGCAGTGGGCACAAGAGGAGACAGAAAAAAAGAATTCCAATTAACAGAGGAAGATAGACAGAGACAAAACCAAGAGAAATGAAAATATGCAGCAAGGTCTAGGAAACAGTTCAGCTGGCCACTTCTCCTTATCGTCACAGTTAGCAGACAGTGTAATCCAACAACCGAATTGTCTGAAAAGCCATGGCTAAATGCCATTTTGTCGACACGACTGCAATGCAATCAAAGGACTTCCATCATAATTAATCTCTGATCATTAATAACGAGAGCCGAAGGCCGGATCAAATTGGAGCGTGCGGAATCGCTAAGAGGAGTGGAGGTGCGATCTTAAACAGTGTTAAAAATTAATTAATACGGATTTGATGTGAAAACTTAATTGAACAACGTTAAATGTTAATGCAATTGATATGAAATCGCCATATCCATGTCCCATCGCCTTAAACGCCATCGAATGCACCCGCAGCCGGGAGCAGGGCAAGTTTTTATTAAGGACACGTGGCAGAAATTGATTGGAGTGGATCTTTGTTTGGGCCGCTCGCACAGTGGAAATCCGGACCTGAAAAATATTAGGGTGAATTTGATAAGAAATTCATGTCACAACTTCCCTCCGTATGCCAGCCCAACTTCGGACCCGAAAAAGATTAGGGCGGAATTCATTTGGTTTCCGCGTCACAAAATTGGTCGATGTCAACAGGCTATTTTGGAACGCGAATTTTCTTTGATAATACACATATTTATAATAAATCATGGGAATACCACACTAAACATGTGGAAAATTTATATAAATAATTATTGAGAACAATCATTTTTATGTAAAAATATCCAAGGCGAGGTCTGTGTAGAGAACCGGGGTCGTGAAAACTGTTCAAATATAAAAATACCGCTCAATAAAGAGACAAAATTGTTGTGCTTTCGGAACCAGACCCGAGGATTGGACATGAGTTAACAAAAAAAAGGATAGCGGAACCAGACTTGCACCCGTGGTCAAGCCCTCTACCAAAACCACGAGCAGAATCACAAAAGCGGGTTGCCCATATCGCACCGCTTTTGTGGAGTAGGCGGTATTTCCTATTCACGAGCGATTCCATAGGGAATGCGACACGTGGTGAAGTGACCCTCGGAAAACCACCGTTTAACCCGCACCATTGCACGTTAAAGACTGACGTTGGAAGCCGAGCGAAATTGCCAAGAGTCGTTGATTTGGAGAAGGGCCATCGGACGGTGGTCGCACGTTGAACTTGCCTGGATGTTAACTAAGGTGTGCGGAGGATAGCCATGTACGATACGAGTGTTTGATTGGTTATTGATATATATAGGTGGGGCCGGAGTATAATGAAATTGTTTAATTAAACGATTGGCAGATAATTAGCATAAGTTTGGAGCGTGATTGTTGTAAGGCTGGGTGGTGAAATATAGAGTCGAAAGTTCATTACAAGTTATTTATTTAAAAAGAAACATGGAGTATAAATACAAAGTGTTGAAAGTTAAACATTGGTTATAAGGATTGGAGATAATATAAAGTCGGGAATATAAATTAAAGTCCAACCATTGTGGATAGTATTTAATTATCAAATTCTACGAATTTGATAAATAAACCCGAAGAAAGAAGAAGTCAATTAAGACTCAGGCTGGAGGAAAAGAACGGGGTACACCAAGGGAAAATGCTGACAGAGTGATTGTAGACACACCAGCTCTCCTTGGGGGTCCAATTTCAGTTTTGTTGCGTCACACGATGATCTCTCTTCTCTGGCATTTACTTGCATTGAAGATCACTATTCTAGGAATAAGGAGTTATTTTCTCCAAAAATAACCCTAGCCAAACATTGACAATGCATCAAGGATATCTTTCTATGCTTCATAAGTACATATGTTCTACTTCTAAATCATGTCGTGGAAGTGGTTGTTTTGCTGGAAATTATTCACCAGTTGGTTTCATACCAAAGTCTTTTTCACATTTTCAGCATCCAATACATGAAAAAGATAATGGTTTAAACAACATAAATATTTGAAATTTTGCAAGAATTGTCTGGCACACTTTGAATATGAATTTTGAAGTCAAGTGCATGATGTTGTATAGGATCAAGTGTCATTTTGAATACCAAATGTTTCACAAGAAACTTCTCAACATGCTACCCTGCAGTAATGATTAAATGACAATATTGCATCAACTATTTCCATAATAAAAGTGCACCTCGGCCATAAGACTAAACAACTACAAATGTTGTAGATCTAACAAGACTACACAATCAAATGTATTCCACAAGGCCAATACTGTATGAAAAATGAAAAGGAGTTTGCAACCAAAAATACCTTAGGCAACTAATTCAATTATATACACCAAACCATCAGCAAAAAGGAAAACCAGCCTACTCAAAAGGCAAGCGTTTACCTCCTTTGACAAAATTTTGAGTTCCGAAACAAGGGCCTTTATTGTCTTGTCAATGCCCCTAGTAATTTGAATGGGGTTTGCACCTGCTGCAACAACCTAAACAAAAAGATTTCATTTCAAATTATTTTCCACAAATTTAAGATACAACCATTGTCAGTTTTGTATTTCCTAACAAGCTCATAAATTTTGACAAAAGAACCAAAATTTTTTAATACCTGATAGCAATTTTTTCACTCAAAAACTATCTTAGACTCAATAAGCCTAACCCAAAACTAAAAAACCAAACACCATAAGACCCTACAAAAATGAATAGATGATCTTAATCCAGTACTATCGACAAAAAGTTACCTTTACACCCTCACTTATTAAACCCTGTGCTGTTGAATTTTAACTTCAACTGCTGCAGCAGAAGGACGGATGCAGCAGCAACATTTTTTTTTGGAGGTTGCTTGCATGCCATCCAGAAATTTAATTCAGCATTTAAAATTCCTGCAAGTTTTTTTTGTAGACGGCCGCAGCCATATTTCTGTACAAGATTGTATTTAAACACAACAACCAGCATTAACGCAATTCACCAACCATAAATTAAACAAACAGAAATTTACCTGACAGTTTTGTAAATTCAAAAGGAGGACATGTGGAGCATTAATATTGGATCGCATGAAATTGAAGGGAATCTGAAAACCTGAAAACTGGACCCGAATTTTTTATAGGGCACATTGGATTGAGAATTCAAGTTAAAATTAGGCAGACGTCAGCATCCCATTTTGGAACACGAATTTGGTTTGAAATTCAATCTATTTAGACTTTTGAAGTCCGACGGAAAGGGTTCTTTAATGTTTTGATAGTTTAATATATACATATGTTATATATATATCATATGAGAAATGAAAGGTGGGCCATAGAATTTAGTTTTAATTTTATTTTTTTAAAAAGAGGGTTTATTATAATATGTTTTATATGTTACGGCATATAAAAATAAAAAGGTCGAAAAAGCTTGGTAGTTTTTTTTATAGACAGTATGTAAATTTTTTATTACACAACAGTGTGTAAAAAGTGAAAGACTAAGTGTAACTTTTTAAGTGTGTATGCACAGCAGTGCGAAAGGGAAAAACACAGCAGAGTGTTTTAGAGACAGAGTATGTTTGTTTTGAACAGACAGTGAGTTGGTTTTATGCACTGCGTTTTGTAGCAATCATAATTTTGTAATCCCTCTCAGTGAGGAAGTAGTGTAATAGTTTTTTTTGAGTTATTGAAGGGAATAGAAGTTTTTTTTCAAAGTATTGAAACTCTGTCTCCTGTCAAAGAAATTTTTATTTTCTCTGTGTTAGAGGAAGGGAGATTTATTCTCCATTCATTGTTCTCGAATTTTTCAATATTCCAACATGTGCAAGAACAACAGATGTTGTGGTTCCATCCCCAGCTAAATCATTTGTCTTTGCCGCAGCTTGCCTTACCAACTTGGCCCCAATATTTTCAACTGGGTCCTCTAATTCAACCAATAAAAGGGCCAAAACCATAGCATTGAGATACATTTCATTACACTGTCAATAACAATAAAATTTGACTCAGCCATAAACCTTTCCTTTTATTGTTGTGAAAAGCTTTATGCATTACTCTAATGTGGCTAGTCCATAGGCCAAGTAGACCACTGGGTAAAAAATATGTTTCCTTTCACCTTTGAGTTTTCAAGTTATGCCTACCAAATCTAAGACATTTAAGAGGGGGAACTAATACAACGTTAAAAAGAAAACTAGAGCACACATCTACAAATTACCTCCTTAGCTACTGTCACACCATCATTAACTATTTTTGGAGAACCATGCTTGCTCTCCAAGACAACATTTTTCCCTTCGCCCCAAAGGTGACTCCAACAAGATCAGCAAGTTTGTTCACACCACCTGCAAGACAAATTGACAATGCTCAGTAAGTGTGCAATTGAATGCCAGACCATATGCCAAAACAACCCTCCATGAAAAATTAAAATAACACATTAAAATCGAATATAAGTGGACAAGGAAAGATCCACCGCAGTGAAGTTTCACGTGCAGGTGACCTTCCTTTAAACATAATTTTTTCTCTGACCTGCAATTTTTTTGTCACTGAGCCATCCTTGTTGAAGTACAACTCTTTTTCCATAGCTCTTGTATTAACTACCTTCTCTCTGTCGCGTAATCTCAGAGTCCCTCTTCTGCTTGAGCGATTAAAGGAAATGGGTGAAAAAACTGAAAGAGAAGACAATTGTCTGCCATAATTATCAAACATTGCACCTAACTTCTTCCCCTTTCCATTGTTACCCAATGAGGTAGATGTGGAAATTGTTGTCATACCACCCAAAGCAGAGGCCATCTTCTCTTATGCTGAATATAGAATTACAAGATCGTCATATTAGTATGAACCTTAAAAAACATGACTCCCATTGCTAAAAACCACTTTTAAGTTGTAACAGGCAAACTAAACAACTATCGCAACTTTTGGCAACTTCTGGAGCATTAAGAGAGAAACAACCAAAGAGAAATACAACCACAATGCTCATTTTAATGAGACCGGACTATATATTTTCATTAAGATAATAGAAATAAATCACGACTATATTAAGGCCAGCACAAAACAATCTTTAACCAGTGTCTCTCGCGGCCTTCAAGTTGTCATGCAAGAGGTTGCATATTTTTAATTTAAATTCTTGACCTGTCATGCCCATCTATGAATGCCTCCAATGGGATATCTACATCAAATGCTCCTTTATATCCCAAAAAACAAATTCCCTACTACAAGAGCACCAGTATTGATGGATCACCCCACACCATCCCACCCACTAGAATCGGTGAAAAAGGAAACCCGAGAAACCTTCTGAAATATCTCAAGATGACTATATGGGTGGTTCTTATGAATCAACCAACCATTCAGAACATTCTCATCAATCCAAACCATAAGTATTATGTGACAATATTCAAGCAGGCACTGAATCAGATTTCTGAAGCTATGTTAGAGAAACCCTAAACTCTCACTGAAAATAGGTGAAATGTGGCACCACTCAGAGATTGACATGTGCCAATTGGTACAAGTGGTAGACAATTGGCATGCTCAAACAATGAGGTGATGCAAGAATGACATGAGGGAGAAAATATTAGAAAAGCCCCAAATCTGGAGAACTAAAGCTCATCACCAACCTGAGATTGACAACTTTACATGATGTAACCTATGAAATCGTAAATGGAGAAATCATAGTAACAATAAAGTAACCTATGTAACCATAAATTCGGATTCATCTTGGGAGTGGTAATGGGAGAAATCATAGTGAACAACATGAAACATGCAGAGTTGCTTACAATCAAATAGATGAAAAAACACATACAAAAAACCCAGATAATAATCATGAACAAGCTTAATATTGAATTATGAACTGTAAAGGAACTTACAAAATGTGACATTACGAACCTGGTCAAGCGCACAAGCAAAAATATCCTGGACATGACCCCGGTTGACAAGTTGTATTGCTCATGATGCAAGAGGATTTGTACCTGCACTGCCAAGTCAATCAAAATCCATCATTATCTATACAATAAATACAAGTAATTGATGTAGTATTTTTACTCTAAGATGCATTCTTATGATAATGTTAGAACATATGTTGAAAATGTCAAAACATACCCGAATAAGCTTCTCTTCGTTTCAAGAACAATTTATTGGAGTCGCATGAACTTGGAACAAGCCTCCCACGATCTGAAAGAGTAGCAACTAAGTCAA
Source organism: Pinus albicaulis (assembly GCA_034641835.2). Lineage (NCBI taxonomy): Eukaryota > Viridiplantae > Streptophyta > Pinopsida > Pinales > Pinaceae > Pinus > Pinus albicaulis. The sequence continues at coordinate 1,329,860,438 of CM076579.1, forward strand.
AAGTGACTTTTTTGTTGCTACGCTGGATCGAGGGAGGTTTGCTCCAAGATTAAATCGCTCTAATAAATTATTCTCTACTAAACAGGGCCAACCACGTGAAGGTGGAAGCTCTTATGGCCCCTCCCCCCCCCCCCTCGCATCACTCTCAATTCCCCAATACCCAATCTATATTTCATTTTTTACTTTCATGAGCATAAAAAAAAATATTCAATAACTAATAAAAAAACAATTCAACAAAAAGTACGCAAGGAAACATTGCAATTAATGCTTGACATAAAAATAGTATGATAAATGAGTTTTTTATATAACGCAAAAAAATGTTCCAAGTATGGTAACGTTTGTCTTATAATAATACAATATTTTACATTGTCAAATTTTCTTTTTCTTTTTCCTATTTTTAAAGCTCCTAATTACATCATCAATATCATCGTGCTCTGCTCCTGTTTCGTGCCTTTCAACCCGCACTGCTGACCTAGTTGCGTATTCACGATGTCTGGGCTCATCCAGTGACGGGGCATCGCCTACAAAAACAGATAATATTAAATTTTAATTGTCAGCTTTTAAATATCATTGAACTAGTTCGGTAATATTAATAAAAAAAATTGCAATGAGATTATTTACCTGGTGCACCAGTTGTCGCCGCTGACCTAGTTGCATTGTCACGATGTCTGGTCTCATCCAGTGACGGGGCATCGCCTCCAAAAACAGATAATAATTAAATTTTAATTATCAGTTTTTAAACATCATTGAACTAGTTCGGTAATATTAATAAAAAAAATTGCAATGAGATTATTTACCTGGTGCACCAGTTGTCGCCGTTGGGACTGTTGCCCTGTCTTCCTCTCTGGTGGTAAGATCCTCAAGGGAAACATTCTCCGTCATTTAAACAAAAAACGTTATAAGGACAACCATCAAGGTATAATTAGAAAAAATTATAAGTGGAAATTAATTACCGTCACGGCCCTCACTGATAGCAGCATTGTCGGCCCGGTCCCCACTACAATGATCAGGTTGCACGAGAGGATCATCTACATCTGGCTCTAAAACTGGGTTATTTACCTCGTCGGTAGTGTTGCTCCCCTGATTTAAACAAAGTTGTTAGACATTAAATTTATGGACGAAAACAAAAACATTGAAAGGTTAATGTTTTACCTTATCAGGCATTGTAGATCTTGGGACCTGCCCCAAGCTTCTGCGATGTTCAACTACAGCTTGATAGCCAAAACGGAAAGCAATATTTTTATCTTCCTCTGTAGTTATTGTTCCAAAGTCATCACCCTACATTATATATGATTGTGTATTTTTAATCATATCTGATAGGATTACAAAAACGTTGGAAGGCGATACAATTAATTATAATATGTTTAGCTACTTAATTACAATTCTTGCAACTAATTTCAAGTAGCCACCCTGGCCGAGCTTGTGATGGCCCTTTTTCTCAATCCTAGCTTTGGTTTCCTTTGAGGTGTCACGCAACCTAGCATCAAAAGATTGAAGTCAGATATGACGTAGCACACTTTTATTTTAGACATAAAGAAAATTAAAGCTATTGAATTAAAGTTGTAATTTACCTTGCGGGTCCAGTTGGCATTTTTCCTTCTTTCTTTGCCCTTTTCTCTTTTCCGTCATGGATGAGTGCTCTCCACTCACTCTCTGAAACTGTGAGAGGACATTCATATATAGGGTTAAATTTTAATTGTGTCCTATAGTTTTCCCTGGTATATTTCAAATATTTGCCGGCTACCTGAGCCACCGTTGTTCTGTCAAATGTGCCGACCCCAAAAAGGGCTTCTAGATAATCTAGAAGCTCTTTTTTCAGGTTGGAATTATGGGAATTCCACCCTGTACATATGGTTGGGCCAAAAATTACCAACGCATGGCTCTCTAGAATCCTGTAGAACTCATTGTTTCCTACACAGAATAAAACCAAAAAAATAAGAAGATATTATCATTAATTTAAAAATAAAAATCATGATAAATATGTTTTAGATAAAGTACATGAAATAGTTAAAATATTAAAATTTACCTAGGAGTTGTACATGCTTTATATGGACACCCTCATCATTCACCAACAACGTGCCATTAATGGTCCTTGTGGAGCTTACACGTGTAGCTCCAGGAAACACAATAATGTAGTTGGCCATATCAGCCTCGTCATTGCCAACACGTTCAACAGTTGGCTGGGTGTCTGCTTGGGCAGGGTGTGTTTCTTGGCTAGCACCTAAAGGAGTAGAAGGTGTATGAGAGGGTTGTTGGGCAATCTCTTGCCCTTTTGTCCCACTACCACCAACACCGGGTTCAGCAAATGCCAAAAAACGCTACATACAAAAGAAATTTTTGTTAGTTTAGTCAATGTAAAAATTAAAAATCAAACTATCACAATTCATCTCATGCAGAACAAAAAAAATATCCTTTTGAATTTTTATTATTACCTGATGTATTTCTAGCTGCCTCATAAGATGTTGTATCCTCTCTTCTATTTCAGGTGTTTGAGGCGCGTCTATCAAAGTATTAAATTCCGACCTTGCATCTCGTGCCTTTTTTTGCAACAAGAACACTGGAGATAGGGATGAAGAAAGCTCTTCCTCAAAGAGGGAATCATCAGGCGTACCATGGCTAGGTGTCTGCATATTTGAACAAAATTAATATTATTTCAATTATGTAAATAATTAAAATACCTGAAGATAGAGCAATGCTGGCACTTTACATGTTCTTCTGCTGGCCTCTTTCCGCGATCATCCCGTCTCGGGGTTGTTCCTGCACTGCTCTGATCAGTCTACCACATTGCAATAAAATTATAAATGTAAAAACTTGAAAACAATATCTAACTTGAAACACAAAATGAAAACTGAAATAATTTCTAATAAGACACCGGAAGACAGAGTTAGAGTTTCAAATATGCCTTGCATTGAATTCAGTCCTGGAAACATGTCATTGCACATTAAGGCACCCAAAAATTCAATCCACGAATGATATATTTAAGTATGCTTCTCCTATTCTGGGAAAACACCATACCTATAATGCATTCACTTGCATGTATAAAGGGAAAGGAAAACATGTTTTCATACAACGGTGACAAAGGCATCTTGGGGAAAGGTATCCTCACTTTTTATTTATGTTGTTCACCCACACCACTCTCATGTTTTCACTAATCCTGTTTTTTTATTTTTGGATTCAAATTAAGTTAAGGCCTTAAGTATTTTTTGACCTTTCGGTGTAGTTTTTATAAGTGGCATGTATGGATTTTCCATTAATTCTGCACTTTTTCTCTTCATGCGCATGTTTCCATGGAAATCAAATGCATGATTTAGTCCCATACATTTAACAATTTGTTGGATCAAGTCCATAGGAAATATCATGTTTCCTATTCAATCAAAATTGATCTTAGTTAGGGTAGGTAGGAAGGTTTTCCCTTTTTATTAATAGGGCACTTCTAGCTTGCATTTTTATTATATCTTTCAAATTTAGTGTCGTTTCAATTAGGGCATGAATTTTTGCAACTTTCAAGGTGAGAATGAACAAAGACTAATTTTTGTGATGGATGATTTTATATGACTCTATGGCCAGAGGAAAAGGCACTAATCTACTTCTTCAAATATCTATAGTTCTCATTCACCTCATACGGAGATGGTCCCTGATTTTGAGCCAAATGTTGCAGCAAAAAGTCCCCCCCCTCCATAATTTGATATTCAATGGAAATTTCTTAAATTGATGATGGGGCATGATTATGGAACATTGGCACATAAATATGTAATGGAATTCCAAGATCATGATATATGTTTGCATATGTTTATGGCAATGTTCCACCAAGTCCCCTGGAGGTGGGAGCGAGGGGGTGAGGGAGCGCGGGAGAGGTCTATGCAAAAGCTCTCTACCAATTTTCAGGAAACGTGGGGGGACATCGGGGTCATAAAAATTATAAATTTTAATATTTAAAATGTAACTATATTTTTGCAAGGAATGTATATACAGTCATCATACACTTGCATCATGAAAGATAAATCATAAATGATAAAATTACAAATCGATGAATGATGAATCATATAATTGAAACAAATTTTAAAGTTAAAAGTTAAAACATACATCATACAATCATGCATGTAAGTTTGTAAGTTTGTAACTATATAATCATTAATGTAACTACTAACAATGTACAATGAAAATAAAGTTTAAGATATCATATGACATATTATATCAAGATTCAAAATAGAGTTTAAACCGAAGTTTACAACTCAAGTCTGAAACATAAAACTTAAACGCAAATAAGTTATGTCTGAAACATAAAACATAAAACATAACATATGAATATCAAATGATATCATCATACTGATAAATGAGCATAAATGCTCAAGTTAATGCCCCACTAGTCTCTGCATCCAACTTCCGCACGAATATATCAAGATCAACCATGTCACCATCTGAATCAGAATCACTTGGATTCTCAAATATGCTAAGTGGCACATCAACTTTTAACACGAAACCATAAACTAAAAGGGGCGGTGAGGGGATGTGAGGGGGCGTGAAGGGGGGTGTGAGGGGGCATGAGGGGGCGTGAAAGGGGGTGTGCAGGGGCGTGAGGAGGCGTGAGGGAAACGTCCCCTCGAAGTCCCCAAGACCCCAGACCGCGAGGGGGCGAGGAATCTAGACCCCTAGGTGGGGGGGCGAGACCCCGTGTAACACTGGTTTATGGAGGTGGTGGAGCAAAAAAGAGCTCAAATAGAGCTGAAATTTTTCACATAAAAAGGACTGTGGGCTTGACTAATGGTTCCATTTAAAAAATGATATCTAGACAAAGAATAAGTGTAGCATGCAAACATGCATTGAAAATCCATCTGAGTTTGCGTTGTATTACTTATGATGGATTCAAATTTCGGTTTCAAAATTCCAGGTTATGGCATGAATTTTTCGAGAAACCCTTAGTTGGATTCTCATGTTGGTTTAATTTATATTTTAAGTTTGTTTTGCAATCTTTGGGTGATAGTAACTCATGAACTAGGTTACCAATGTGTAACAATCATATTTCAAGAATAAAGTTGTGATTTTTTTATATTATTATTATTATCTATTAGCTACGAGTATTGACACCTAATGCCCGGAATTTTGACATCTTGATAGCATGGATAATTTCGAAAATGTTTCTAGTAATGTTAACATAATAACTATCATTACGTGTCTTCACTTTTGTCACCATAATAGACCTGTGATATGGACTCATCACACAACTTCATATGCTATGTCCCAACAAGTTCAAACTGGTTGAACCTACCTCATAGTGTGGTTATTAAAGACAAGTTGCTTGGTATATAACTCGATAGCATAGACCGCGTTGCAGTTCTAAAAAGAATCCTCAAGTGTCAAAAAAACTTCACAATATGTTCTACTATAAAGCCTTTTGGGATACCTGAAATAATATATGTATCATTGATGAATTCTAAAGTATGACAAGATCCAGAGGGAAAGGAAATCAATGGAAGAGTGATCCACCAATGAGAACCTAGAATTTAGCATCAGATGAGTTAGAGTCTACGAAATTGAAACCCTATAATTTTAATTAGTGATGAAGGACATCACATAGGTAATTATATTTTCATGTAGAATAATCTGTTAATTCAAATTTAAACTACATAATATGAAAGGCATACCATAAATTTTTCCACGTAAGTCCAAACAACCTATAAAAAGGGAAAACCTTCTTTTTCCATGGGAAATAATTTACCTTTCCTTTTTCAAGACAATCTAAATCACAAAAATATGAACTATACTGCACACATTCTTGGATAATGTGAAAGTGGAAAAGGAATACCCTACACAAGTGATGCACACATGTACATTTGAACACTAATAGATTTTTGTAGTTGAAATGCAATGCTTGTTTTCATTTAAATGTTGGGTTTTTAAAGCAGGGAGAAATAATGGCTGCCAAATTAATAAGCGTTTCTTTGGGAAAAATTTAAATCTTGTATTGGGTGATGAAGATAATAGAGGGTATTGAATCTTGATTCTTGACATCTATAGAGAACCCTACAGCCTAACACAATCCAATGGAATTGACCAAAACAAATGAAGAAGCCCTGTAAACAGAGGAAGGGCTCGCAAAGAAGAGCTTACCATTTTTGAAGATTGCAGGGGCTTAATGTTGTTCGCAAGAGCCGAAAGAGCTGAGGGCGAATGCTGAGGGAAAATGTTGTTCTGCAAGAGCTGAGGGTGAATGCAACGCGAATGCTGTTCTGAAAGAGCTGAGGGCGAATCCAGGGCGAATGCTGTTCTGCAAGAGCTGAGGGCGAATGCTGAGGGCGAATGCTGTTATGCAAGAGCTCAGGGCGAATGCTGAGGGCGAATGCTGTTCTGCAAGAGTTGAGGGCGAATGCTGAGGGAGAATGATGTTCTGCAAGAGCGAAGGGAGAATGCGTGCATGATATCAGACGTTAATGTAGCACACATGTACATTTGAACACTAATATATTTTTGTAGTTGAAATGCAATGCTTTTTTTCATTTAAATGTAGGGTTTTTAAAGCAGGGAGAAATAATGGTTGCCAAATTAATAAGCGTTTCTTTGGGAAAAATTTAAATCTTGTATTGGGTGATGAAGATAATAGAGGGTATTGAATCTTGATTCTTGACATCTACAGAGAACCCTACAGCCTAACACAATCCAATGGAATTGACCAAAAAAACCCAAATAGAGTCAACCCTACTATAGGAGGAAGGGCCTGCAGTAAGAACTTACCATTTTGCAAGAGCTGAGGGCAAACGCTAAGGGAAAATGCTGAGGATTCTATTCTGCAAGAGCTGAGCGCGAATGCTGAGGGAAAATGCTGTTCTACAAGAGCTGAGGGCGAATGCTATTCTGCAAGAGTGGAGGGTGAATGCGCGCGTCATATCAGACGTTAATGTAGCTATTGTGACACATACGAAACAATAAAATCATTTTTATGTAGCGTGCATATAAGTTTCGAATTTTTATGTAGCGCGCATATACGTTTCGTATTTTTAGTTGGCGCGCATATAAGTGTCGTTATACCGACGACGGAAAAATCGTCGCTATTGCGACGGGTACCTAAACGTTGCAATGGCGACACCTAAACAATGTGTCGCACTTGCGACGATTGGACTCATCTTAATAGCAACGCTTTGGGCCATAGTGTCGCAATTGCGACGTATTCCTCCAAACGTCGCAATTGTGACACTTTTCTAAGTGTCGGTATTGCGACACTTTTCTATAAACGTCGGTATAGCGACGTGTTCGAGCGGGATGGAAAAAATTTGGGGAAATTTCTGACATTTGGTCAAAAGCGTCAGAACCAAGTGTTGG